>JBCNYG010000003.1:20517576-20530686 GCA_039654305.1 Porochilus rendahli | reverse complement strand
AGCCTACTGTGCATGTTTTTGGACTGTGGGAGGAAACCGGAGTACCCGGAGGAAACCCACGCAAGCACGGGGAAAACGTGCAAACCCCACACAGAAACACCCGAGCTGGGAATCGAACCCAGGACCTTCTTGCTGTGAGGGGGACGTGCTAACCACTATGGATTTATTTTATTTACATGTATTTTTAATATTGCTTACTTAGGTCAATACTTACCTGCTGTTGAATATAAAATAACTTTTGTCTATGTGATTTGTGGCCTGCTTGCTCTATCTAAGATTAATAAATATACCATTTACTCATTCGTTCTCTAAGCCACCTAATCCTACTTTATCGTCATTACACACGTATGAATACAGAGTAACGAAATACAGTTTAGCATCTAATCAGAAGTGCAGAGAGCAGCAAGTGCAATATATACAGCATGTGTAGTATGTAGAGTTAGGAGCAGTTATGTACAGATCCAGATGAAGGCAGTGAAAAAGGTGGAGATAGTCACTGAGAGATTATGTAAAATTAAGGCATGTGAGCAGTTATGTACAGATGAGGGCGGTGTAAAAGTTTTACAGAAGTGCAATCTACTGATGAAGTGTAGAAGAAAAAGATTCACAGATGTTCTGTAGTACTATACCGAACAGCAAAAATACAGACGATGTGCTATATGTGTCTATATTTAAATATATTTATGTACAGATATACAGTTGTGTAGTGAACGGATATACAGTGGGGTACAATACCAAACAATTAGGGTCGCGGCGAGGCTGGCGCCCATCTCAGCCGACTTCTTGAATAGGTCGCCAGGCCATCGCAGGGCCAACACACAAACAACCATTCGCACTCACACTCACTCCTAGGGGCGATTTGGAGCAGCCTATTAGCCTACTGTGCATGTTTTTGGACTGTCAGAGGAAACTGGAGTATCCGGAGAAAACCAACGCAAGCACGAGGAGGACATACAAACTCCACACAGAAACGCCCTAAGCAGAAATCATACCCAGGGTTTCTTGCTGTGAGGCTGACGTGCTAACCACTGCGCCACCGTACCAACATATTAAGTATACCATGTAGCATGTTTGACGCAGCAATGCTAAACATTAGCATAGCGATAGTTAATAGGGATTAATATTTCTAATTCTTATCTTGATTCTTGTGTCCTAACTGCTCGCTAAGCTTTCATGATGATCCCGTAGTGACAGTTAGGTGTTTAAAGTCCTAGTAGCACTAGCTAGTACTAGCACCACGCACGAGCATTCAATCAGATCAGTGTAAATGCTGAGATTCCGTGGCATGATATCACTCAGTGGTAAGCCTTTGCTCCTTATGCACACAAACAGGGCATCACCAGGCCGGTTTCTAGGTTACTGAACGGAAGGTCAGGGGTTCAAGTCCCAATGCTACCAAGCTGCCACTTTTGAGCCCTTGAGCAACACCTGTAAACCCTCAATTGCTCGGTTGGATAAATGATAAAAATAATAAAAAGAAAGTCGCTCTGGATGAAGGTGTCTGCCAAGTGCTGGAAATGTATATGTATTTGTCAACCCTGCTATTGTGCAGGGCTTTTCTGTACTTGTGCACGCACACTTGCTATTTTGAGTGCATAAGTGCTTTCCCACTGTAAGTTATGTCAGCATGCATGGTTCTTATGATCTACTAAAAAAAAAAAAAACAGTCCAAATTTTCAGTGTGCAATGCTGCACACGTTTTGCCTCAGTGATCTATCGTTCATAAGTGGAAGGGGTGGGGCTTTCATCCTTTGTTGCCAAAGACACAGGGGACACATACAAGTAAAATATCTTTTTAAATCATTTCTTTAAAAATGAGTAAAGGGCTCCAGAGTGGCGCATTAACAAGGTCCAGGTTGATGACACAGACATCCGTGACCGAGACATCCGGGAGTCCATGGGAGCTGATTGGCCGAGCTCTCACTGGAGGGAGGGATGGCATACGCTCAGTTCCCTGTCACTCACAGCGATCACCAGCCAATCATGAGTGTCTGTGAGCTCAGCTGTAGCCTAATGGTTAGAGAAGTGACTTTGGGACAAAAAGGTTGCTGGTTCAATTCCTGAACCAGCGGAAAAAATGTACACACTATGAATTGACACCAAAGGGTGGCACAGTGGCATAGTGTTTAGAAGATCCTGGGTTCGATACTTGGGCTAGGGCACTTGTGGGTGGAGTTTGCATGGGCTGGCACCCATCTCAGACGACTTTGGGCGAGGGTGGGGTACACCCGGAACAGCTCGCCAGACCATTGCATTGCCAACACGCATGCAACCATTCATACTTACACTCACACTCACACCTAGGGGCAATTTGGAACTGCTATTTAGCCTAATATGCATGTTTTTGGACTGTGGGAGGAAACCAGAGAACCCAGGGGAAACACACGCAAAGCACGGGGAGAACATGGAAACTCCCGAGGCTGGGAATCGAACCCGGCACCTTATTGCTGTGGGGTGGACGTGCAAATCACTATGCCGCTTACAGCCCGGCTGATTTCTTTCTCACCCAGACTGTGGATTTATTCAGACAATCAGTGTATCAGAAACCCACTGAAGCACAAAGAGAGCATGTTAACTCTACACAAACGCACCCTCACTGAGCCAGAGACTGGAACCCTGGAGCCTTCTTGCCATGTGGCGGACGTACAGACCACTACACCACCCTGCCGCCCTTCGATTTTTACACTCTATATAGATTTATAGATTTTGCCAAATGTTTTTTTTTTTATAGATTCTTACCATATATGCATCAAAACCTGTCTTTGGTGAGGGAATGTATAACCAATTGTCTTAAAATCATGACTCAGCATTGCATAACGTTCAAAGATTACCCCCACCATGTAGATAATTTCAGCAGTAAACCAATAAAAATGTGTTTGGCAAACGCTTTCCTCTCCTTATTCTCCTTATTCTTATTCTCTTTACAAGGAACATACAAGACAGAAATTGTTTTTCTGTCCAACCTGTTCAGCTGATATTTAAGATTAGTGATGCAGCGTATTGCAGTGAACTTTCAATTTCTTCTCTCTTCTCTGACGCTGATGAATCAGCTGTGATTGGCTGGATGACCGTTCAGTCAATGTAACTTTATCTTTGTGTGTGTGTGGTGTGTGTGTGTGTGTGTGTGTGTGTGTGTGTGTGGGTAGTACTGGTACTAGATAAAAATCTATATTGTTTTATATTATTAACATTAATAACAAACTCACAAAGTACAGAACGTGTGGCACCAAAAGCTCATAAATTAAAATAAATATAAAATAATCAATAACAAAAGCAATTAAAACAAAAGAAATTTTCACCATTTTTATGGAGGATCTATGCAAAATTCTAAACCAGAAAGATGTTTCAGCTTATATAACACTAGTGCTTATTTTTGTTGTTAATAATCATTTAATTTCATTTATTACATTTATTTTTCCTTTATTAGAGTCACAGTTAGGCTGGAGTCCATCCCGGGGAGTACATCCCTTCATGCTCTCACTTACACCAAGGACCAATTAAGAATATTTGCCTAATGTGCATGTCTTTGGACTGTGGGAGGAAACTAGAGCACTTGGAGGAAACCCAGGCAAGCGCGGGAGAACATTGCAAACTCTACACTGAAAAGCCTTTGCTGTTATTACTTTTTATGTGTTGTAATTATTATAAATGGTATCGTAGCAAAATAATTTCCATTGATTTTCAGGTTTAATTTTGATCTTTTATTTTTTTTAAAGAAAAAGAAAGAAAAAGAAAAAAACGTAGTTAATTTCTGTTTTTCAGGTTGTATCCTGCTCGATCGGTTTTATGCTCACTGTGTGCATTTGAATTTTTCTGGCATGTATGCGCTTGGAAAGCAGGGAGATTAGCATTCATTAACATTAATACTCAAATTCAAATTCAAATTTTATTTGTCACATTCAAATTATACACAGGACAATATGTGTAGTGAAATGCTTAGTACGACTGTCCAAAAACGTAAAGAATAAGCTACTAATAGCAAGAAGAAAAGAACAATAACAATAACTAAAACTATTTAAACTATTTTACATTTAAAGGTAAATAAAAATGTAAAAATGCAAAAATGGAAAATAAAGAAAAATATGTACAGTAAAATATAAATATGAAATAAAATAAAAGATACAAAAAAGAAAAAAATATATAAAATGTAATATAAGTGAAATAAAATGCAAATATAAAGACAATATACTGAAACATAATGCTGTGGCGATTTTTCAAGCAAATTGTTTGTCTGTAAATTGTCTGTCTGTAAAGTGACAAGTGGCTGTGTGCAACAATACTCAGGTACAAAGACCTAAAATATTTTCTAATTTTTTATTTTTCACCATTTCCGAAGAACATTTTAGGTAGGCTGGTTTACACAAACCTTTACACACAAATACTAAACCAGTGATAAGCCTTTTTACAAATTGTTCTCGAATATTTTAAGTCCTTGACTTTCAGTTCATCATTTATGTATTTGTGTGTGGCAGGCCGGGGACAAAATTACAACTCACTAAGAGTGTTTTATTAAGAAATCAGAATATACTATATGGGAATGGCACAACCTGATTTTGTTTGCTGTCTAGGGATTAAAAGAAAACACAAGTCCAAGTGAGTAACTAAAAGAACTCAGTTTGTAACTATAACTATCATCATTAGCACACTTTAAAATAATAATAAAAATAAAAATCATCTAATTTTTCCTGTTTTTCGTTGTAGCATATACTAAAGAACCTTGACAGGTTTTGGTTTACTTACGTTTCTGTACTAAACTCTGAGTAAGTAGGCCAAAATACATTGTAAGCCCCATAGTACTTAGCTCAGCTCAAGGCTCACCTGTCCTGCCTCTGTCATGGATAAAATGTGTACATTTATAAAATTTTCATTTTGGTTTGTGTTTCTACATGTTTCCATGCAGTATTTAATCCTAAAGAGAATTAAGGAAATGCCGTTAAAGATCTCTGCACCTGCTCATAGCTCACTTGCATCCATATTTCATTAAAAAAAATGCAAGAAATAAAGTATATAAGTCTGGTTTTTGTGTGTTTTTTGCTTATGTTCCATGTAGTACATACTAAAACAATTATTCACTTATATTAATTATTATTATTAATTATATTATTATTCTGGATGTCGCTAAAATGAATAATCCTATTAACGTACCGTCTCAGGGATGATTCAGCAGCATTCACCTCACGATTGTGTATTATTTGGTGTATTGTACCTAAATTGTCACTAAAAACTATAAAAAATGAAAACCACTTATCGGATGATTCCTGAAACTATGGTATAAACATAGTACTATACCTCCATTTTATCAATCAAACCTTCCTTCACATTTCTCCTTTATCTTGTTTCCTGACGTAACAGGGAACATGATGGACAGCAATTTTAAGCGGATTTCGGGGTGCTTGTCTGTAGAGTGTGACCCTCGTTTGCGAGCGATTGTTGTGTGTATGTGTTTGTTTTTTGTTTTTTTTCTTCTATTATCTGGTGTGAATGCATTTATTCAGCAAAAAAAAACAAACATGTAATGAAAGGATTTGCTGGATTGGCAATGCACCCATGCATAAACATCCCCTATTAGCTAAATGCTAGGCTGGGGGAAGGCCAGAGATCAAGCGTATAACATACTGGATTCAGTGGTGTTTTTGTTGTTGTTGGACAAGCTGACTACCAAATTCAACCAAAGCACACACTACTCAGTAATCTGTATCTCAGTCTAAGATCTATATCTGTATTCATATTTCTGAATTAAAGCAATAACTGGCTATGTTTTTATAAATACAGCATGCATCTGAATTTCTGTGGAAGATAATGTGGTAGTGAGTGAGTGTGAGCCAAGTCCAAATTTCTACTTTAGGCTTTCTTTATGAGTGCAGTAATCATTAGTGCTGTTGATGTTCAAACCTATCAAGCACCAATTTACAGTAACAAAAGGAGCTAAAGATCCTGTGGGTGTCAGTTCATTTCCTGATGGATATGTAAAAATAATAATAATTAAAAGCAAATAAAAAAATAAAAAACACTTCGACCTTCTTCACACTCCAAAAAGGAAATTTCAAAGCAGGTAAATTATTCATGATGGTGTTTCAACATGTGCAAATAATCCGTTTCATTTCATCTCGACATTTATCATGGTTTAAAAATATATCAGGATGTGGTATTTAATTATAGACCACATAGAAATACTCATAAGATGCAGAAAGTGACATTCATAAAAAAAATAAAAAAATTCCAAAGCAGCGTACACACAGGGAGCAATAAACGACAAGCAACTCAAACGACAAGCAAATCACTTCACAACACAAGCGAATGGCTTGGTACAGAGATAATGCCCAGCTCTGGCTGCCTAGGTAACCCTCTCACATGTTTCCCACTTCCAAATATTTTCGTGTGTATTATTTAACTAGTTCCCTACTTAAAGTGTAGATCTGTGAGCAGTATCTAGCTAGGTAAACAGCTTATAAAAACTTTTTTTAGGAAACATCATTTCCCATGTGGACGACCCTTAAACAGAATTCAAAACAATATTCAAGTACCAAAATTCCTGCATCTTGCAGGCTGACTCAAGTATAGAATGTCACAATTAGTTTGCTGATGAATGACGCACCTTCCCAAACTTACATATTCAGGGGTGGAAATTAACACTAGTCCGCTGGCTCGTGGTGAATCAAAAATCCACAGTGCAAGTGAAATTAGCTAGAAAGTCATCCTGCGGCAACCTGACAAACCCAGTTGGCAAAGAAGTGTATATAGTGTTCCTGACCAGTAGATATGAAGGAGGACAACGAGTTTCATAATTTGACTAGTCCTGTTGGCCAATAGCTTGGTTACTGTATATTGTTTAACAGCCACAAGATTTACAGTAACATTATTACAAAAATCACCTAATCTGCTAATTAAAGACATTTAAAACCAGATACCAGCTCTTACTTCATCCTAAACCAGAGAATGCCAAGCTATGCAAAACGCAGTCATTCGCCAACCAACAAAGCTAATCAGATAGCCTGCTAACACATTAAGCAATTATCCTTCAGTTTCAGCTTGCAGGTTCTATTCCTCCTTGCAATCAACCATGTTGAGTAGATATCAGATTGCGCTTTACTCACTCAAACTGTACAATGCAAATTATATCCATATTATAGCAGTAAATATTTCACGATTTTCCTCGAAGAGCTATGTGAGAGGCATGTAAAGGAACCATTATTGAATTTCGTTAAGAGGAGACTGCATTGTCGTCAGCACTTTTGTGCCCTGCGATGGCCTGGCGAGCTGTCCAGGGTGTTCTCTGCCCTCGCCCAGAGTCAGCTGAGATGAGCACCAGCCTCCCCGCGACCCTAATTAGGAATAAGCGGTTCAAAAATGAATATGTACAATCCTGAGCTGGGAAAAATAATAGATTGGAAATCCCCTGATGAGTGGGCAACCACGAAACAGGCTTGTCGGGATGAAATTGTAGTACTATTATTTTTCCGCACATGTTTTTACTAACATCTATGTGATAATAATGATTATAATAACATACATATTTCATTATTTATTCACATTTTGATATTTTTATCTTTATCTTGCTTACAGTAAGATTTTACCTATTCATGCAGGAAACTAGTCAGATACTGCTCATGGTTTCACGTGGTAACATTTGGAAGTGGAAGAGGGTTACCTAGGCAATCAGAGCCTTGACTCTTGCTGATCGCTTCCTGTGTGCATACTCCTTTAATACTGAAAATAGAGAAAATAACAATACTGTAAAACTTTCTGGAGGTTTACATGATAGCACTGGAAATATTGGGCAATGCATTGATTTTCATTAAAATACCACAAAGCCCAGTGCATAGTGGGATATCTAATGGATAAGGATAAGGTTTAAGCTTTGAACTGCTGATAAGAAGGTCTGGTTTAAATCCCAGCACAATCAAGCGGCTGTGGTTTAGTCTTTGAGCAAGACCCTTAAGCCCAAGACACGCCAAGCTGATGGTGAGCCATCTGCCAATGTCAGAAATTCAGTGTGCGTCTGTTGTTGGTGAATCCAGCATGTTGGCAGCGTGTTAAATCACTTCACATCCATTAGTGAAAGAAATCACTCTAATTGGCTATTCAGGTTAGTAAACAAAAGACTTCAGGAGATGACATATGCCTCCGGCCTCCACATGTTAGAAAATCCAAAGGCACTATGCTGCCTAATAGAAGTAACTGCCAAGTTTAATCAAGAAATCTTAAATGGTTTCCAAGTTCTGGAATTGAAATGAATATAGACGGACGGATGGATGCAGACAAGCTGTTGACTTTACCCTTCTGCATTAGATGCTGGGTGGATAATAAGAGCATGAGACGAAAGACAGCCTAAATGAAAGCAAGTAAATAAGAAGAAGGCATACGTAGAAGTCACGTTTTTTTTTGATTTCATGTGACATTTCAATACATTATTGTCGAAACACCCATAAAAACCTCATGTCCGCCATATCCTCCATTAGCTATTCAGAACTGTTTGAGATGACTGAGCAAGAGTCGAGTGAAAATAATAACCAAGCACACCTTAGTTTACTGTTTTTATCTTCACATTCATAGGTCTTCAGGTATGCCTAATGAATTACAAATAGAGACAATCGCCACCTACTGGTGTGGAGAGTTATTGCTAATAGAGTAATGCTAATTCCAGATGCTAGGGTGATGTTTACCAGCTTTTAAACTTCATCGGTTTAGTTGAACCCTGCCTCAGTCTTAAGTTGCTAGTAAATTACTAGATATTTTACTTTAAATATTTTAGAGTGTAGGGTTAGGGGTGGTGTTAGCAGCCATACATTTTATTGCAGCTTCATTTACATGAAACACACTGAATTCCAACTTCATTACCAAGTTGTTATTGCTTATTCCAGAGGAAGTAGGGGCTTCATTACTCTTGCTTAAGTTCGTCTAAACAAAATGTTGAGAACGGTGTTAAGAAAAGCAGGCGTGGCCCAGTGAATAAGGCTCTGGGTTAGTGGGAGGTTGGTGGTTCCCAGTACCACCAAGCTGCTAGTGTTTTGGCCCTTGAGTAAGGCCCTTAACTCTTAACTGCTCAGTTGTATAAATGTAATAAAATAAATGTAAGTCGCTCTGGGTAAGGGCATGTGCCAAATTAAAATTAAATGTAAAATGTAGCATCTATGATCTTTCACACATCAATGCTTTCCAAATTACTTACAAAATAGCTTTAAAGCTATTTTTAAATCTTCTACACTATTAAAAGGAAAAAGAAAATAAATCTAGAACTAGAATATTTTTGCCTGTAGTCCTTGTTGTTTATTCCTCAGTGGGAACCCTTAATGGCTCTATGTAGAAGAGGTATTTTCTGATCTATCGGTTCAAGTAGAATCACTTTAGGAAACAAAAACCCATTAGCACCACAAAGAGCCATTGGGGACCCCCTCTCTTTTCTGATAGTGTAGCAAGCACCATTGCTGTCATATGTTCAAATTTATTTAATTTAATTCAGATTCGATTTGGCAGGGATGCAGACACTTCTCTAGAGCTATCCAGAGGAGCAACCCAAGGTATGCATTTATCATGTTATAATAGAGACAGAAATACAAACTGTTCACTGTTAGACAGAAGAGGCAGAGTCATAAACAATAGGTCAGTAATTTCTCTTTGTTACACTGGTGGAAATCATAGGCTGCCTCTATTAAAGTTCAGAACTTCTAAACAAGCGTCGGGAAAATATCGGGTAGTGGTGGCTCACTTAAGGCTGATCAGAGCTTTCTAATAAGAAGGTTGGGGGTTCGAGTCCCAGTACCACCAAGCTGCCACTGTTGGGCCATTGAGTAAGTCTATTAGTCATCAACTGCTCAGTTGTACATATTAGATTATATGAAAAAAATATATTTTTGGTTGATTGGGCATCTGCCTAATGTATTCTTTTAGTAAAAATCATCTCTGAGAAGGTCAGAGCAATTTATTTCCCAGTGCAAAGGCGCTTGTCTATCCCCCTGTTCATTGCCTGAATTTGGTGATTCATGCAGCTCAAGTTTCTTTCTAGTGACAGCAGAACATCTGATTTGCAGATGACTCTCTCATCTCAAATATCAGTCAGGAGAGCAGGGGTTGGTGCTCTTACAGCTAAAGCGTTAACATACTGGCTGTGTTGTTGGCAGGAAAACAGCAGCTCTGAGCCTAAAGAGCCAGACAGCTCAAAAGAAGCCATGCGTTTAGTTAAAGCAGACAGACTCAAGCACAGGTGAGAACTCATGTCTTTGAACTAATGGAGGAAACCCATGCAAATCTCAGGGGAGAGCATGCAAACTCCACACAGAAATGCCTGAGCCCGGGACTTGAACCCAGGACCTTCTTGCTAGGAAGTAGACGTGCGAACCGCTACGCCACCGTGCCGCCCTGATGAGTAGCTGAGTGTGTGTGTATTAAAATATCTTTTACTTCTTGTGGTCGTCTTTTGTGTATTTGGTTAAGTTTACCTGCTGATTTCTCTTATAGTCATAAAGATGGCCTCTTAGTTTTGTTTGCTGTATCTTAACCATTTGGTTTATAAAGACCAGAACAAACTGTGACAAAAAAATGACAGCATGAGTGTGGGGGACTGTTGGTTTGTATGAGGAAGTTAAAACTGTGAAGAGTGACAACAGTTTTTTTAGAAAGGAGTATTTTTTAGAAATACACAGTACCACTGTTTTTTTTTTTTTTTTTTAAGATGTGTTTACACTCCATACTATGCTTTGTAGTCTATAACTATAGATTGTAGTGCAGCAGGAAGCACTACTGCCTTCCAACTCCAGGGTATTTTTACGCACTATGCAAATTTCTATAGGAATGAATGTGAGGTGCATTCATCAGTTACAGATACGCTTTGGATTCCACAAACTTCACCACTGACCGGGTCAGAGCCCTTTCAGGATACAAATAAATTAATGATTAAATTAACACACACATCTATTTGTTTATTATATGCTTGGAACCAATAGTACAACATGCAGGGCAGCACAGCGGCGTAGTGGTTAGCACGTCCGCTTCACAACAAAAAGGTCCTGGGTTTGAGTCCCAGGTTTGACGAGGGCGTTTCCCCAGGTACTCTGGTTTCCTCCAACATTTCATAGACATGCACATTAGGGTAACTGGCTGTTCCAAATAGCCCCTATATGATGAGTGTGAATGGTTGAGTGTGATGGTCTGGCAAGTCTGTTCAGGGTGTACCCCACCTTCGCCCAGTGTCTCCATGTGACCTGAGTAGGAGTTCAGTAGGGTTAAATTTGGTGTGGTGATGTTGAGACTACATTCAGAAAACTACTTGCTTTGTGTGCTCTGTTAGACAGAAGAGGCCTGGCGACCTGTCCAGGGTGAACTCTGCCATCGCCCCTAGTCTGCAGAGATGGGCGCCAGCCTCCCCACGACCCTAATTAGGATTACGCGGCTCAGAAAATGAATGGATGGATGCTGACTTGCTTTGTGCCTAGTTAAACTGAACTTAAATTGCATTCCAAAAGACAAAGCATTTATTCTATTCACTCGAGGAATTTGGGTTTTATTCAAATAATCAATCAGTGTTTCGTGCAGCAATGCAAGGTCTGATAATTGTCTGTGTGTGTGTGTATTTGTTTTAGGTGTCGGACAGAGAAGCAGTAGGTGTGGATCAAGCCCAGGAGGGCATAGGGCTGCCATGGAGAGAGCGCAGGCTTCTGTGGGATCAGGCTACAGTGTTCCTGCCCCCAGCAACCCCACCATCACTTCCAATTCCAGCAGCATCAGCAACAGCCAGAGCATTACAGATGTTAGCTCCAGTGCTAGTGCCAGTGTTAGTGCCAGCAGCAGACAGCAGACTCTTCCACAGATATCAGTGTATGGCGGAATCCATGACAGGCAGACAGTACAGGTACGGTGCGGTGCCCAATAATTATTCAGGTTTCAGCTAAACTTATGAGTAAAAGATTTCCCAATATTACAGGCAGTCACTGCATGGTAAAAACAATAGTTCTGAATTTTGGATTTGAGGTTTGTTCAAAATGGGAAGCTGATTGCTTTCAGTTTAATTTTTGTGCTTCAAGTTCAGCTGTAAGAATCTTCTTCTTATTTCTTCATGCAGGTGGCGAAACCATGTTCTGTGTGTGTGTGTGTGTGTGTGTGTGTGTGTGTGTGTGTGTGTGTGTGTATGTTCCCCAACAGTACTCTTATAACATAATTCAATGATGATTATTTAAAAGGTTTGCTTTGGGAAAGGACTCTGAGGGGAACCAACTTGTGTCATGCTCTTATTCTGCCCCCTGCAGGCAGACCGCCAGCAGTACTTTTAATTTTCTGTGGTTTAGGTTTAAGTGACACTAAGTTTTATATGAAAAATGAATATATGAACATGAATTACTTTTAAAAGCATTTTATTATTTTATAATAAGTCCATGTTAATATTGTAGCAATACATTTATTTATTGTGGTCTGTATTTATTATAAGTAGAAATATATTTATTAACAGTGTACAGAGATCAATATAAGACAACTCAAACTATAGGCAAATAAAGTCAAATGTTTATATATCAAATAATAGTCAAATAATTCGATATGTCAAGTAATGATTGAAGACAGCACAGCGGTGTAGTGGCAGTTAGGAACAGCCACTTGCTGTGAGGTAGACATGCTAACCACTACGCTACCGTGCTGCCAAAAAATATGCTAATGCACTGTGGAATTTATTTTTGTAAAGACATATTACAAAAGACACCAACAAGGTCACACATGTGTCCTAGTGTGTCCTAGTTAACCTTGGAGGGACAGGAAGTTACAGCCACACTGTATGTTTAGCCTTGTTATTTTTGGACTCAATTGAATAACACCCTAAATAGTTGTCTTTTTTATGTAATAGTTAATTAATATTAAAAAATTAAAGTTGTTTTTATAATTATTCACATGATATTTGTAGCTATACACTGTGCAGTACACCAGGGGGCATTACATGAATATCTAATATACAGTCAGATGTGTTACTACATTATATACATTATCAGAAGGTAAAGTACATTACCAGAGTCCCTGAGGGTATTTTCAAAGTTTATAACATTGTGGCCTTGATTTGTTCTTGTGTGTGTGTGTGTGTGTGTGTGTGTGTGTGTGTGTGTGTGTGTGTGTGTGTGTGTGTGTGTGTGTGTG
>JBCNYG010000003.1:20465099-20488119 GCA_039654305.1 Porochilus rendahli | reverse complement strand
TAGATAGATAGATAGATAGATAGATAGATAGATAGATAGATAGATAGATAGATAGATAGATAGATAGATAGATAGTTGTAATGTTCTTATATTGAGACTTTATCTTTATCTTTATCTTGATCTTATTCTTTACTGGAATGGATCAATAAAGTGTTCTGATTCTGAGCTATCTCAAAGCCCTCAAAGTTGCCCTCAAACTTTTGCACACAGTAAAAATCATTTTTTAATATAGTCTATGATGAAAAAAAGATCATTCAAGTAAATTTAATCAATTCTTTTTGTATGCATGTACTAGTAATTGAAATCGTTTTTAAGATAAATTTTAATTTGCTTTTGATTATTTGGGAAATCAATAGACAGACAGACAGACAAACACCCACTCCCAATAAATCAAGATTAATCCGAGACCTGACTAGACGCCTTTTAAACCTTTTTTCAGCTCCCGTGCCTTCACCGTGGGCCGCTCAATTACTTCAACCAATCAGCAACGCGCTCGTTCTTAAATACATTCTCCTATTGGCTGAGATTCCAAGTGCGCGACCCCGTTCTCGGCCACGCGCGGTTCCTTTTTACTTCCCCCATATACAAAGAGGATTAGAGCGCGCACGCTGTTCGCGCACGCACGCTGAGTTGTTTCGACCAAACGATTCGCTCTAAAAAAAAAAAAAAAAAAAAAAAAAAAGAAAAAAGTTTGAGCCGAATCACTCTGAGACTCCCACCGCGGTTTACGGAGCGATTGTACACCTGTGTGGAATATCTGGAAGTTTTCGTGGATGTTTTGGGCTCCCTGTGAGCTTGTTCTTGACGAGCTGCTGTGAGGAAGAGGACTTGGGGTTTATCCGGAGTCTCCGAGCCGAACAAAGGCGGGTGGATTCTGGACGTCTGGACGCTGTTCCCTATTGTGAGGAGAACCTAATTGTGAGCTCTTGGCTCCAACTCATGCTTGTACGATGGGGGAAATGGCCGGAGTTGTATTTTTTGTACATGTTTACACGTTAGCTAACGGTGCTGTCGACGTGTTTGGCATTGTTTACAATCAAGCCGCGCGCGCTCTTATAGTAAACGCACGAGCCCGGGAGGAAGCGTGGTGACAAACACAAACACGCGCAGGTTATACAGCTGCCTATGAACGCTGTTATCTCGTATTATTTATTGTCCAGTTAAATCTGTATGAAGTCGATCATGTCTGTGAAGTGCCGCAAAAGTACACAGACGTGTTTTGCAGGTGACTAAACTACCCAACCAGGCGAGAATAATCTTTTAACACCCTGCTTTACTCGCATTTCACCGCATTCGGGTATTATATACAAGCTGCAGAGGGGGAAAAGTATACAGATATTCCTAGTCAGAGCTACAAGCCTCCTGATATGATTGCAGTCCTTCCGAATGGTGCTCCAGTGTCTGTATTTGGTTTGTCCTTATAAACATTAAACTGCATTGTGGGTATTCTGTCTAACATGGGCACCTGTGAACTCAGGAATGGTTATATACAGAACAAAATTAACAAATGGAGCCAACTCATCATTATTGATCATAATAAGGAAACACTTTTAAAAGTAAATGCTCAAGAGGTTTATTCCTTGCAGATATTAAGTGCATTATGTATCTAGACTGGTCTCTTCTTCTACCCAGGGTCAAGGGAAAAATGCACCTAAACTCTTCTCTGTTCTGGCTCCAAGCTGGTGGAATGAACTTCCTCTGGGTGTTCGGACAGCCGAGTCACTGGGTGTCTTCATACGACTGCTGAAAACCTACCTTTTTCAGCAGTACTTAGATCAGCACTATGTTTTTTACACACACACACACACACAACATCTACCCACTGAGTTTTTTACTGATGGTATACTTAGTCTGTGTCCTGACAATCCAGTATAAGAATATGTTCACCTGGATAAGAGCGTCTGCTAAATACTGTAAATGTAAAATGTGACTGTACTAGGGTACTAGTTGTGCCCAGTCTCATTGTATGAAGTCATGAGTGCACCAGATATACTGCACACTCTGTATACAGTGCTGTGCAAAAGTTTCCCAGTCAGAACAAAAGTATTTTAGATTAGCAACATTAAGTCTTTCCAATATGTCATTAAATGTTACAGAAGAAAAAAATGTTTGTTTGATTGTAAAGAAAGCAGCAGGTTACATGACAGATCACTTTTCAGCCAAAAGTACAAAAGCTGCTGAGGTTTACATGCAAAATTAAGACACAAGTGAGAGTCTCTGGAAGAACAAAACATTTTTTGCTGATTATCATTCGAAGCTAAAAAAAAACTTTTAGCTGAGGCTACTATTATTTTAAGGAAATGATCATCACTCAAAACATTGTTTTGTTTCATTAATCACAATTTTATCACAGTATTTATTTATTTTTTTAGTAGAATTGTTTAATTTTACTAGTAGTCAGAGGTACACTAAGCTATTGCAGTGCATCAGATATAAGCCACAATCTCCAGAAATACAGTTTCATAGGTTTCAAGTTTCTACACAATCTGCCTCGGTCAGTCATTCATCTTTTGAAAACTGTTGCTACGTGAGTAATGATGAAAGTAAGAAAAAAAAACCCTGTCAGTTTGATTGAGTTTGTACGCTGTCACCCTGCAGACCCAGACATTGCTGTTCCTGTTCCTGTGGCTGCTCTGGTGTGTGTGAATGGTAACCCAGCCATGACGTCGGGCAGCGGGAACAACGCGCCCACCGTGACTGGTAGCACCCCTCACAACGGTCACAGCAAAACCCCACAAGCCATCGTCAAGCCCCAGATCCTCACGCATGTAATCGAGGGCTTTGTTATCCAGGAGGGAGCCGAGCCATTTCCCGTGAGTGCCTGACTTCAGGTCTTTCCTGCTGCTTAAGTCGTTCACGTCAGTTTAAACGTCTAATGAGGGCCAACACACTCACACACACAAAGATGAGGCGTTAATCCTGTCTACCCGAAAGAATGAGTCAGGTGATTTTATTTTTGTCCGAAACCTAAATATCAGTAGAGTCACACTTCCCTCTAGTGGACAACTACAGCTTAAGCGTTTACAGCTAAATGGGTAGAAGTTTAAAACAGTGGGCACGGGCAGCGCTAACAGCAACATGCCTCCTATCTCCTGCAGCCTGATTAAGATTGTAGATATTTAAATTTACAGCCAAACAAAGGCACAGCTCCAATCAGTGCTCCTTCAGAAGCACATCATAAAAAAATTATATAAAATGGACATGAAATGCCAAGACAACAATGATAACAGTGACCCACCCCATATCCCTTCCAGGCAAATGGCAGATTTTTCTCAGCACACACAGAACAGCCAGTTGTCAGACACGTCGACAAGTCGATCATTGCACCTTTAATCTTCGTGCACTATACCCCTGATATGAGATCAGTGAAATAAGTCATAGATCACATCGGTGAGGTGTCCATTGGAGAATTGTGCAAATGAAAAATAAGTGCAGTGTAAAGTCTTTTGTGTACATTTTTAATTCTTTGCATGTTATTTCCAGGTGGAGCGACCATCATTGCTTCTTGAGAACGTCAAGAAGCCCAAACAGGCTTACTCAGACATGGAGAAGAAGGTTCAAGACTCAGCCGACACAGAGATGGAGGATCTCTCACAGCAAGGTATGAGTAAGCATTAGAAGTTCAAATGCCAATGATTATGGCTACGCAACACCTTTGAATATTTAGTGTGAATGTATAATCCAAACAAAAAGCTTTTGAGTGCTGTAGTATTTTTATTTTCATTCGTACGTCCCTATTTTAGAGTTAAAGGAAAAGGAACCGACCCTATCTTGTGAACTCTGTGGGAAGGTCGACTTTGCATACAACTTCAAGCGATCGAAGCGTTTCTGTTCTACAGTGTGTGCAAAAAGGTATGAAGTATAAACTCTGTAAGCCTGATATCCAGAAGGTGTTTTTCATTAAATGCGGCCTTTTAAAATCTAACGTGCCTCTTCAAATTTAAAGATATAATGTGGGATGCACAAAGCGAATGGGCCTTTTCCCAAGACGACCGACTCCAGAAAACCCCAAGAAGCAGAGAGCCTCTAGTAACCATCACAACTCTAGTTCAGAGGCCAAAAAACAAGTAATGTATAAAAACTAGCTTTTTTGTTGTTGTTGTTGTTGTTGTTGTTGTTAATCTCCTTTTATCATCAGCATAAACTGATTTTCACTTTTTTTTGTTTTTGTTCAGAATCCCAGCTCTCAGATAGGGACGGTGGGCTGTGCGCCCTCCCCACGTCTGTCACAGCTCTGTCAGGGAGAGTCTAGCCAGTGTTCGGACATGTCGAGTTATGAGGAACCTCCGTCTCCCATGTCCGTGGCCAGCTCTGCAGCTCGGAGGTTGCAAAACGAGAGAGATCACGGCGAGGACCACAGCACAGAGCTGCCCCACCTCACGCAGGACTTCATGCCCAGCGACCCCGCTAAATGGAACGTCGAGGACGTTTATGAGTTTATCTGCTCATTACCAGGTAGGGTGTGGCATTCTCGAGACGTAGACTGTTAGTTCGAGCCTTTGTTGGTTTTCCTCGTTAGCTTCAGTTCATCTTTCGAGGCATGATTGTTGATAGGGATTGAGAGCCAGAACCACTAACGTTGGTAAATTTCGATAGGATTTTGTACCTTACCCAAATATACCACAATTTTTTGATGGTCCAGTCCTTCTTTTTTTACACCCCCCATTAGAAATGATTGATTTTACTACTTCAGGGGCTCCTTGTCATGACTTGTACACGAGCTGGGTTCAGCTGGGAAAAGAATTTCACTGTGCTGTAATTTTGCTCCATAGCAAGCTGCTGATTTTAAGCTGTGCAACTTATGTGGATTCAACCGCTGAACTAGAACACACTCTCTCCATCTGTCCATTCTCTCCATCGAGAAAGAAAATGTCCTGTACTTTTTGATGCCCAAAAAAAAAAAAGAATTCTTTTTACTAGGTTGATTCATTAGTCTGAACTGATTACTGAAGACTTTTTTTCCCTTCAGAATCAAGAACACTGGATACACTGACAAAATAGAACACAGCCAAAAGATGTTGAACAACTCAGCAAAGCTCATGGTCACGTCAGAGTTAAAAATAGGATAAGACACGAAAGGTGTGCTCGTACGACACAGAACACAATCCTGATTTTCCCCGATCGGACTTTGATGTAACACCGGAGGAAATCCGAGAACATTGTAGAATTTCAGGTAAAACTTTGGGGAAGAGTGAAATATTTTTGAAGTGTTGACAAACATGGCGGTTCTTTTATATTCAGGGTACATGGGGAAAAAATGGCCCCCACAAAGCGAGCGAGATACTTTCGATTGATATACAGTGTGGTGTTATTACCGTACTGTTGTCCAGGATCCAGATATTCATCAAAAACACACAAGTTTGGAGAACAACCGTGTTGACTTTCATTCAAATCTGAGCATGTATGTTATTTTTCGCAAACGCCGAGTGTCCACACCGCCCGCCCTACCGCCCTTACAGCGAGATGACACGTCACCTTTTTTAAACAAGCATAAATCAGAATGACTTCCAGATCGAATATTTTTGCATGTGACATGACCAGAAAAATCCCAGCTTCTCGCATACATTGTGTGAACACTGTTTAAAGAAAGGACAAGAGGCTGTACCAGTTCCTCCCTCTGTGACAATATCTTTTAAATGGTTTAAATCTACTTCTGTACATTGTGCCCTTGACTCGCTCACTATCTATTTATGATGTTAGTTTTGCTCTCACTTTTAAGTCCTCAGTTAGGTTTCTGTGCAAGAAAATGTATGAAAACACTGGCACTTGTACTAGTCCGGTGGGCTGGCTAATAAATGCACATTTGTAATAAAGTCTTTGCTGGCAGTGTGCAGTTTGTGAAAAGTTTTTGCTAATCCAGATACATTTTCATTCCCAGGCTGCCAGGAGATAGCCGAGGAGTTCCGTGCTCAGGAGATTGATGGTCAGGCCTTGCTGCTACTGAAAGAAGACCATCTCATGAGCACCATGAACATCAAACTGGGGCCTGCACTGAAAATCTTTGCCCATATCAGTATGCTCAAGGACTCATAGCCTCTCACTTAGGACTGAATATACCCAAAGCTCCTGCACTGATTTCTTTTCATATCCTATTATGGGTATGAATTCAGGGGACTTCTGCTGTCGCTCAGAGGCCCAAGAGTTTAAGGTCGGACTTTTCTTCAACACTTTCTGAGATGTGAGGAGGGAAGGAAGGATCATTCTGGTTAGCCTAGTCATGACCCCATAGGGGAACAATCAGCTTGAACTACAAGCACAGATGTATCTAGGCATTTGATTATAAATTATGTTCACAAGTGGCTGATTCTGCACACCAGGAAACTTGAGTTAATAAAATGCATAATTGCAACGGGTTTACATTTCCTGTCAAGAACTGGATTTTATT
The DNA here is from genome assembly GCA_039654305.1 of Porochilus rendahli. Classification (NCBI taxonomy): domain Eukaryota; kingdom Metazoa; phylum Chordata; class Actinopteri; order Siluriformes; family Plotosidae; genus Porochilus; species Porochilus rendahli. Next base: position 20,481,734 of record JBCNYG010000003.1, on the reverse strand, counting down.
ATTTTTTTTACATTTTACACGCCAAGGACTCGTTCAGGTGCTCCAAGTTTAGTTTCTTTACAGATTTGCTTTAAATATGAAAATTAAACTTTGTGTGGTAGTGAACCTGTTATTTGAATGAAAGACCAACATTTCCTCTGTTCACTGCTTATATTTATGCTGTTGGTGCTGGGATTATGACTGGTGTGCTCAAGTACATGAGACTCTGTGTGTGTGTGTGTGTGTGTGTGTGTGTGTGTGTGTGTGTGTATAGATAAAAATGAAAAGAAAATGAAAAATCAGTGTGCCTCCCATGTTCCTGTCTTGATTTTCAACCCTTTTGCATCAGTCGTACACAATACTTGGATAATAATTTTCAACATGTCTATTGCTCACTGCTAGTGAGTAACAGCACAAGTCAGGACACCGGATCTAAATAAGATTTTGCTTGTTTTAAATAGTGCCAAATAAATTTCTTTGCAATGCAGTTGGTAATTTAATTTTCATCACCATAGACTATTAAGAGGAAGTGAGTGTGCGATGCTGTTGTATTTGGGAAGAATTAAACTGTGTCGCTATCATGCTGTTGTTCGCTCCCGGAGAGGGGAAGATGCTTTGTTTCCTGGTGGCCACTTAGACAAAGACAGACATCGTAAATTAGGTATGAGAACGAGTTTTGCTTTCCTTATTGCTGCTCATTGAAAAAAAAAAAAAAGAAGAAGGAAAAAAAAGTGAAAGATACTCCCACTGAAAGGACCGTTTCAAAATATGCCAATAAGGAACAACACAGCAAGTTTAAAAGCCCCAGCTTTAGCACGTGGCTAGTAAATGTCCGGAAACCTGATATACAGTTTTGTCACTGTTGAGTGGCACCATGAAAAGTTGAGTGACCTTGACCTAACCCAAACACATCCTAACATTCGTAGAAGTGAGCCAGCATACCAAATAAAAGTTCGGAAACTAAAGTGTGATGAACAGAACCCATTCCTTTAGCTCCTATAGAGGACCAGGAGCTAAAAACTTTTAGATTTCAGACCAACTGATATCCAAACATCATTACATCTGGCTGTACAAACAGTGTAAACCACTCAGAGACCACGGATGGAAGGTTGGATAGATACATAGAAATAGCACTAACATGATTTGCTTTTATGACTTTTTTTGTTTGTTTGTTTAATTTATTTACATTTTTTAAAATTTGCTCTATCAGTATTAAGAATTACAAGCACTTTAGGTTTAGCAACATCTCTTTAGTGTCTTTAGTGTACAAGTTTGCACATTTAATTCCATTCAAATGTCTTGGTTTGATCGTAACTGCAGCAGTCTTCTGAATGCATAGTTCTGCTGGATTCATTGTTTCCATGTAGAATAAGCTAAAGCAGAAGGGGAAAAACTGGCAAGGTTACACATCAAGGATAACCTCAAAAAGCCGACGGACGGAACTCTACACCAATCCTCTAGCACCCTGACTGCTATTTCCCTATTAAATGTTATTTCCTTGACCGGAAATCTGAACATCAGGGAGCCTTTTAAACAATTATATTAATATTATTAACATTATTTATTTATTTACTCATTTCTATATCCACCAATGCCTCATTTTGACCATCTGCAAAAATGTTAAATACAAGGGTTTTCAGGTCTTTAAAAAAAGAAAAGAAAAGAAAAAAGAAAGAAGGGGGGGGAAGGGAGATCATAAATTAGAGTCTGAACTGACTTTGTTTCATTATAGCACATAAATGTATTATTAAAGTCTTTTTCCTTAAAAAGTAACAAAAGAGGAAATTAAAAATTTAAATGAAATATTACTATAAATAATACATGGATTTTTTTAGTGCTCCAGCAATTGTAAGTCATCACGTTGCTTTATGTCAGTGAACTGTACCATCTGCACTGGTGCGCTCCATTCTTCCCGTTGATACATAAAGTTTGCTTGTATTTTCTTTTAGAAGATGCAGTTTTTGTTTTAGCTTCTAATGTCTTTTTTCACACACGTTCAAACGTGTCCTTTTTTTATTCCCCTTTCATCAATTATCCTCTGACTCCTCCTCAGCCTCTCGGAGCCACGTGAAGAAGGCCGTCACGGATTTGAGCGCTACCCCTTTGCCCTGCTGTTCAGCTGGGTCTTTGCTGGCCTCCCACTTGTAGAACGCGTCCTCCGATATTACGTCCTCGTCATACAAACAGTCAAAGAACATACGGAGCAGGTCTGAGGAAAGACGTAGAAGAAAAAAAAAATTAACATTTGCAGACTCATGAACAGTCCAGTCTGCAACTGTGCAACACTTACTGCTCTCGCCCACGTAACTGACAAGTCATTGTGCGAGCCAACATTTTACACATACTATGAGCTACAAATACGGATTGTTAAAGTGCACTAGCTATATGCACAGACCACTACTGAGCATTAAAAGTTCAAAGGGAACAAAATATTGGCCTTGACTGTAACTACCACTACAAGTGGAGAACTGGGGGGTGGGGGGGTAAAGGAGAACCAATCATCCAATCATATCTCATTTACAGTACCGTGCCAATGCCGTGAACAACACTACATCTTTTAACGTCTATTTCACAGCTTCTACTTTATCATGTCAGTACAAATACATTTTACATAGGTTTAGGCTCCTAGATAAAGATGTAGCTCCTGATAGATGTTGCAGGATAAGTGTTTGAGTCATGTTCTGTCAATCTTTTTCACGTTTTGCTTCATTTACCTGCAAGTTTGTCTGCCTACCTGTGTGTGCTTTTTATACTGTGCAAGTCTGAGCAGTGGTGCATGAGCCTCATTTTTTTGTATTTTTATATATAATTCCCCGCGTTCAGAGACAGAAGGATCTCCGCCCCTTTTGTATGAATGAGCTCAAAGACGTCCATTGACTGGCTGGTGATCGCTGTGAGTGACAGTATGTCATCCCGCCCTACTTCCCTCCCTCCCTCCCTCCCGTGAAAGCTCGGCCAATTAGTTCCCATGGACTCCGGGATGGTTGGGGCATCAACCTGGAGTCGAACTTGCACCTTGTTGAAGCTCAACTTGGGAGGCCTAATTTCATTACTTTAAAAGCATCTCTATAGAATTTCCTGCAAGACTTGCACAGTACTGTACATAAATTGTGTATTGAATGTACATCGGAAATGAATGATCGCCTCTTGCCTGATAGTGTGAATACAGACTCCGCATGCTACAAAGAAGAAAAAAAAACACCAGCAGTTTATACTCACTCGGAGGCTGGTCCAGTTTCACTATCAAAGCTTGAAGTGCATAAAGTGCTTGCAACTGTCTCTCCGTGTCGGAGTTAAGGTACTTGTGTAATACAGGCAAACGCTTTTGGATAATGGCCGTGTCCACTCTACAGGAGGAGTTCTCCCCTGTGTACACACACACACACACACACACCACATTTAGACTGATGATATCAAAGTTAAAAAGAGATTTTAGTACATGCACTCAGTAGATGTTTACATTTGATGGCTGCTTTACACACAGCAGTCATCAGAGCTCTGAGGAAGGCCGCGGAACTCATTTCCGATTCATCTAGGTTTGCCTGATGCGAAAAATCACACACATTCATCAAAATACAGCTAAATCAAACCGTAGTATTTTTAAAACACACCAGAATGTATCACCACAACCCTGAATGAAATTACTTCAACAGCCGTGTACCTCTACCCAGTCGAAGATTTGTTCATCACTGGCCACATCTTCCATGAGTTTTTCAAGTTGCTTGTTCAGCTCTTCGGGTGAGAGTGTTCTCGTAGAGGCCTTGTCGGGTGGACTTGAGCAATCAGAGAGAGTGAAGTCTAGTTTCTGGGGAAAGGGGGGAAAGGGAGGAGTGATTTTAAAAGGCAACATCTGGACTGGTTTCGAAATATAAGAGTATCAAGCATCGAACCTTCCAGCAAAATCATTTCAGATCAGACGGATTTTGTGTCTTTATATTACAATCAGTCAAAAAAAATCTGGTTAACCAAAAGCTCTATTTTAAATCTTTCAGTAAACAACATCTTTAATGATCTCTACTATTAGAACTAAAAATCAACTTCAGTCCAAAGTTCCACTGGATCCTATTTAAGCCAGTTATCTCAGAGGTGTACGACTCTACACCTGCTCACCCGCTCAGTAATGAAGCTGTGGACATCCTCCGTTTCAGGGATGAAATCAGCCCAGCTCAGCCCAGCGTCCCTCCATAAGGCCCCCACTTTCCTATGGCTCTGAAGCACAGAATACCACAACCACAATTAACAACAAGCAAATGTATAATGCTCCATCGGTGGAGGAATTAAAAAAGACAAAAAAACAAAACAAAAACAAAAAAACACCAGATGATGTCACAGAGGGTACAGGTCATCTGACACAGTGGCAGGACATTGTAATGAAAATACAAAGACAGTCATAGCGATATGAGTCTGGCCCACGAATGGCGCTCCGTTAAGTGGTGACATTGGACATCCCATAATTAGCAACCACATGCTTAAGATAAAAAAATATAGATTTTTTTGGATTTCCCCCCATTTTTATTTTATGGTTGATAGTTGCGTGCCTTGTCGATGAAAAATAACAATTTTAATATACAACAATATTAGTTTACTGTATTCAAAAATCAAAAATATATCTAAGCTTACCATTTGTTTGCATAGAAGGTGCAATATTTCAGAAAATAATATGCCAGCTCTTCCCACAGGGAGTAATGGTTTACTAAATTCACTGCAAACAAAGCAATATAACAAAAACACATCCTTTTAATCATCCTAACAGCAAATATGCATACAGATTAATAGAACCAAAGACCATTATGTTTACTGAGATCCAAAAAACAAAACAAACAAATAAATAAATAAAATCACACCTAAATAATTCTCTCATAGAGATTCCTCCTTCCCGGAGCACAGGATTAACTAGCTCCGCTAAGTACAGCCATATATGAGGAATGTCAATGGCCATATCATCTGCTATTTCGAGGGTTTCTGAAAACCTGGGGAAACAAGGAAAGCCAAGATAAAGAAAAAATATATATATTCTGATGAAGAATATAATAATGTAATAGTGTTTCAGTAAAAAAACTAAAACACTTTACTCGTCAGCAGTTAGGATGTTACTGATGTACAATGAATTACATAAATGATATAGATGGTGGACGGCATGGTGGCGTAGTGGTTAGCCTGTTTGCCTTAAAGCAAGAAGGTCCTGGGTTCGAGTCCTGCTTTTCTGTGTGTTCTCCCTGTGCCTACGTGGGTTTCCTCTAGGTACTCCGGTTTCCTCCCACAGTCCAAAGACATGCATATTAGGCTAACTGGCTGATCCAAATTGCTCCTACGTGTGTGCGTGGGCTTGTTGGCCTTGCAATGGTCTGGTGAGCTGTTCAGGGTGTACCCCTTCTTCACCTAGTGTTGGCTGAAACAGTCTAAGCCTCGCAGGGAGCCTTGTAGGATTAAGTGGTTTGGCAAATGATGAGGGTTTGACACATTATTGCTTGACTCTTTGTTTTTACAGATAAACCAAAACAAGTTGCCCCTACGGCCGGACCCACAGGGTTCATTGCCAAAAGCCCTGACTTCTCCAGGTACTCTGGTTTCCTCCCACAGTCCAAAGACATGCACATTAGGCTAACTGGCTGATCCAAATTGCCCCCAGGTATAAGTGTAAGTTTGAAGGTTGTACGTATGTTGCCCTGCAACGGTCTGGCAAACTATTCAGGGTGTACCCTGTCTTCACCCAGTGTTGGCTGAAATAGACACCAGCCTCCCCGCGACCCTGGTAGTAGGATTAAGTGATTCAGTAAATGAATGTAGACAGAAAACTATAAAAACATCCCCGTTGATAATAACACCATTAAAAAGCCCTTTGGCCATGAATACGCCATGAACATCTGATGAATAGGACAGCTGTGCCTCTAGTGCCAGTGGGAGGCAAAGTAAGTCAGAACTGTATTAAGTGATACCACTCACCCTTTAAAAAAGTGAGATTTTGAGAGGCTCCCAGCCTGCAGCAGCTGATGGAACAGCTGGCCCATATGCTCACGCGTGATCTGGCTCCTCTCCAGTGTGGACTCCACACCCACCCGCACAAAAACGTACAGCATCGCAGCCTGCTCCAGTTCCTCCACACACTGCCTGGCCTCCTACACACGGACAAGCCGGATGACGTAGTGAAATAAGGACGTGTAATAAAAAGCATACGATGCACGTTATAAGACACTGTATGAAGTAATGACCTTGTAATCATTTATGTGCAAAAACTCGTCGATAATGGACTTGGACCGTTTCTCCATCTCCTCCTCTGATAACGCAGGCTTGTCTGTAGTCGGGCTTGGCACTGCTTCAAGTTTTACTGCCACACAGAGGACATGATGCATCATCATAAACAACGGTCATGCATTACATTTCCAGCAATTGGCAGTGAATGACTTAGTTTACTCTGAATGAATAAGCAAGCAGGTGCTTTGGTTGGTTTTGGGAGCAAACAGTTTTATAAGTATTAAACTGCAAAGTCAGAGGCTCACCAGATTCCCTTGATTGGCTGCGCTCCAGTTTGCTTCTGCTCACTGTACCGGTCTGCAGTTTGGGTGTGTCGGAGACATGCGCATCCTTGTGAACTTCTTCCTGCAGAGGGTCCTCGGCAGTCTCCTTCCCTGCTCCACCCACAGACGGCGGACCAGACCTCGAAGGTCCCAAAATCAACGGTTTGTCGTTGCGCTCCCGCCCTGAGGTTCCACGACTGTGGCGCACACGATGAATACACATTTTAACCACCATTAAAATATACACAGAGGTTTAAAAGCCTTGAAGCCTTGCACAGTACCTGCCCAGGCTTCCTCTAGAGTCGAAGTCCGTGGAGGCAGATGGAGTGGAGGCTGGAACCGAGGGCTGAAGTGGTGAGTAACGGTTCAGGCTGCTGGGGCGCAAAGTATCTGCAAGAACAACACCTACAATCATAACTTGCTATTTATATTTTTTTTCAAAAAGAACAAGCATCATGACAGAGCGAGGAAAGGACACTGACTACTGTACGATGCATTCAGTTCCCACCTGATTCACTAGCCTTGGCTCCAGCACCACCACTGCTGCCCTTCATCCAGTTGAGCTGTGATCGCCCCACCGGTCCCAGCTGAATCTTATCATCTATTGTTGACTGCACACACAAATCCAGGATAACTAAATTAGGTTTACTAGATATTCAAGGTGTGTAATTTATGCACCCTTCTAAGATTCTGCATTTCAATCCCACATCGTGCCCCTTTTGAAACTGGCCTCAAACAAGCAACCTCGCTTGAACAAGGCACCTTGCACTCTGCACGTCTGAGAGTTAAATCGTGTCTTGTTTATGTCAAGTTTAATCAGAACATGCTTTCAAATATATTGGTTCCCATGTGACTGTCATCACTTGTTTATATTTTCTGCTTCGTCTTTTGTGACAGACAGATGAAGTCCTCTGTTGACTCAGAGATCCCATAACTATTCAGGGCTTTCTGAGGTTTGGACAACTTTTAAAAGGTACATACACTAGATTGGCAAAAATGTATGGACACTTGACCATGATGCTCATGTGTTCTTTGATCTTCAGACTCCAGGTTTCATTCCTCCTTGCCGTTATAATAAATTTCTCTCCTTCACTAGATTTATCATCATTCATCCATGAGAGTATTAATAAAGAGCGCTGGTATTGGTCATCCTTACAGCATAATTTGTGTGTATATAATACATGTAAGTGATACAGATACTTATTTTAACATAAACGACCATTAAAAGCACAACACTGGGTAATTTTACCCCGTGAATTACTAGCAGTGTAATGAACTGAAGTGTACGTGACATCTATACGTTGGGCTAGAGACGGTGAAATATACATTTTAGTGACTCTGAGGATGAGAATGCTGCCAAAGATGTGCGTGACGGTAAATCCAAAATGGATTACGCAGCTAACGCTTTATCAACTTGGTTTTCCTGTCATCAGTTGGTTTAGGAAAAAAAACAAAAGAAACGTGATTACTGCCCTTGTTGTTTGTGCCGCTTTTTTTTTTTTGCAGTTTGTGCAGCTATGCAGTTTGTGCATAACCTGATGTTATGCATGATTGTTTTAAATAGTTAGTAACACTATTTCCCCACAGGTACCCTTTAAGGTCAGGCACTGACGTCAGAAGGGTGGGGGCGGGGGGCGGCAGTCATGTTAAAACAGGTTTGAGCTTCTTAGTTCAAGTCGAAAGCAAAAGCCCAAGACCTTCTTGCACAATTGCGTACTTTCAAGACTGTTGCACCGACTTTGGAAAGAAGCTACATATGGGTCTGATGTTCAAGTATCCATAAACTTTTGTCCGTGGAGTGTATTTGACAATGAAGTGAAAAGCCTTCACCAGCAGGTGGGGCTCTGGAGCCCGTTTGATAAAATAAATGTTGAGTTAAAAAACGCTTATTCAATGTGATGTTTTAGCTCTTCTGCATCTAGAGCTTTAAATGTTGAGGAAAAATATGTTCAAGCATAGTTTCATTATTGAAAAAATAAATTGCTTTTCCACTTGAAGCAGCCATAAACCATGCTCCTCCACACAGAGTCACTACCTTGGTGATTTTGGGGATCTTGTTAGGGTCTATTGTTCTACTGTTTTTAGGCATAGGCACAGTGTTCCAGGTCTCATCTCTTGGAATTACTGCAGAATAAGCAGGAAAAAAAGAACAATAGACAGTGCATTGGTTAAGTCCTTAAACACACATCTCACTGAGAAAGGGGACTAAGCTGTAAAGAGGATTAGCCTACAGCAGATATACTCTCACTGACCTGGTCTCCTCTTATCCTTGGATTGCAGCTGTAGGTGAACCTTCCTTTGCTCTTCCTGCTCCTCGATTTTGGCCTCCTTGTGGATCTGTTCGATGGTCTTGGGCCCCAGATCAGCTCTCCGTGATACCCAGTTGTGCTGAAACAATATATCGCAAGCATCATCTTGTTGTTTCTAATAACCTCCATATACACTGCTGTTAAACACGCACACCTCTAACACACAGACAAGTTCACTAACCAGGCGCAGGTCTATCACATCCTGGAGCATGAAGCGAATGCGCGATGAAGTTTTCCTCTCCTTCACTATTTTTTCCATCTGGTTAAAGTACTGATCCATTCGTGGCTGATGGGAAGAGAAGTAGATTAGAGACACCAGTAGTAACTCCAACACCTTTCCAGCCGATATATTTTCGTTTGGCATTTTATCGCTTCCTATAAGGTCCTCGGTTAAACCTTGTGGAACTGATGGGCAGTCCAAAACTTTTACAAGATTTATGAGAACACAGGTTCCCGACACATGCAAGTTTAAAAAAGCTGTTTGCTATCTTCTTCCTTTTTCTGTCCCCTCCAGTCAAGTCCAGCAAGATTACATAGATTACAGAACACAAATCAACAGTAAATAAATGAATGAAACAAATTATCTAGAGGAGCCTTATACCCATAAACCTCCCCTTGGAAAAGCAAATTTGTTCGGCACAACACTGCAACCAGACTGCTATTCTGCTTGCTATGATGCTGGACAGGACAGGTTAAAAAAATAATAATTAAAGGGAAAAAAAAAGAAAGGAAAAAGCTCTTTGCTCAATAAAAAAAAAGTCATGTAATCATGAGCATCATCACTGACACTTGTTACACCAAGTAAAATAGGGTCCTAAAGTGTGATGTCACACTGTCATGACAGCGAAATCCTCGGTTCTAAACAAACCATATGTCGTTGCTTTAAATCTCTTCAACATCTTTTCAACCGGAGGGTTAAAAAAATGAAAAATCTACTAATCACACCCACTTTAACTCAAATCATATACAAAGTTCTATCTATTCTTCAAGTTATACTTGGTGAGGTTCGGCCCAGTACAAGCTGGAACTGCGAATAAACTCACTACAGGACAACAATACACCACTGAGATCTTTCTTTAGGGCATTAAACCAAAAAGTGGAGTTTTAATCATAGATAATGCCCGAGTCTTGCAGGAAGGTAATTATATCAACTCCAAACAATAACAAGCTTCTAAAATAAAGTTGTGCATTTACTTTGGCCTTCTCGAAGTCCAGATCTTTGCCAATGGTCGTAAGGAGCCTACAGAGGCACTCAAGACTTTCCTCATCGTGGTTCTTCAGCAGTTTCACCACGCAGTCATGCATGATGGCCTCGGTCAACATGCGTAGCTTAAACAGCTCCCCGATGAACTTGATGTTACCAATAGATCTTCTGCGAGCTTTGTCCTTAGCCTCCTCCAGCTCCTCCTGTAACCTCTCACGCTCTGTCGTCTAAAAAGGAAAAGAAAAGGAAACGACGACGAAATTAAGTCACTTCATTATAACCCAGCCAGGAGCAGGAAGAATCTAAATATTCCACATAAACACGAGAGAAATTCTGCAGAGGGACTGGTTGGAGCCTGATAACAGATTATCTACTTGAGGCATCATTTGCGATTTCAGCAGGTTTTTTTTTAATCTGTGAGATATGTAAATTGAAAAATGAAGAGAAGCCTCTTGAAAGGAACGGTGCTTACTGAGGCAGCTGCTTCCAGTTCTCGCTGCTTCTTTTCAAAGACATCGTCGTTCACTTTGTCCTTCTCAAACTCTTTCTGACAGCGGTTTAGCAGCAGCTTGCGGAAATTCACAGTGCTAGTGGGCTTGTCTGCCATGGGCACTTTTAACTTAATATATACAAAAAATAATAAAAATAGGTATAAAAATCACAACCAAGTTTGAATGCACAACAAACCAGACAAATTATCATTATTAAGGTACTGAAGGTTTGGTATGAATATATGGTAAAATAACAACAATAAGATGGTGTAGTGTGTTACTTACCGTAGCTAGACAGCTACACATATTGCCATACGCCACGGAGAAGCTGGGCTCATCAATGGCTTTCTCAAAAACCAGGTCGATGACACCTTTAAGGCGCTCCTCAGTGTCAATGGTGAGGTCTGCCACCTGCTTCATCAGCTGACTAAACATCTGTGGCGTCAGTTTATTAAGAATACTGCGCACCCTCCGGAAAAGCTCCTGAAGAACAACACATATAGAAGTCAACACGACTGTTTCCAAGGCAATACCAGCATCCCATAGATCAATTTATTTAACACATAGTGAGTGTTAAATAGGTTTCGGTTACACACAGCATGCACATTATACACATTATATGCTGTCAAATCCATACTGTAAGAACAGTGACCATCAACCTAAAGATCGCGGGTTCGACTCCAGGTTGATGCTGCAGCCATCCACGGCCGGGAGTCCATGAGAGCAAAGTGGTCGAGCTCTCACTGGAGGGGGAATGGCATACACTCCCCTGTCACTCACAGCGATCACAAGCCAGTCCATGGGCGTCTGCGAGCCCATTCGTACAAAAGGGACGGACATCGCTTTCCCTCCGACGAATGTCACAGAGGGGCATACTTACGCCCCCTCCCTGTTTGCTGGTGACCGTATGTGATAAGGACCGTATGTGATATGTGATAAGGAACACTTGACGAGTGGGTATTGGATACAACTAAAATAAAGGGAGGAATAAAAGTAAAATAAAAAAGACAGCATCTAGTCACACAATGTGAACCATTTATACTAGCAATTAAGGTGCATGTTTTTGACTCATTTGCACTAAAAAAAAGAAAATATTTTATATGTAGAGCAAGGGCTACACAGGCTCTGCTTCACTTTCAGAATAATAAGCCAAAGACGACAGACAAAAAAAAACTAATTTACAGAGAGTAACCAAAAAACCAAGTGAATTCTCTCTGAATGCATTTCTGAAATGTTCAAACTTGTATATATTCAGCAGTATGGACAGCTCAAAGCACCTCAGTGTATCTAGTGTTTGCAGTATGAGACTGGCCATTATAATGCGCTTCACCACTAGTGCTTCAGACATAACGCACTGACATTAACACAATGTTGTGACACTAGGTTTCCAAGTAGGAGCAGAAAGCGAAGTTGTTGCAGTCTGCGTTGCTGCGATGTGCAGTTACATTTTCGGAGAGGTGTACATTTGGCTGTTGTATGGTCCATTTAGGGCAGGCAGCTATGCCGAACCCCATTGTGTGGATTTGACATAGAAGAATAAAATGATCTTAACGTGTGTACCTGAGTTTTCTGGGTCTCGGGGTCATCTGCTGGGTTTTCTCTCTTCATACCAGGTTTCCAGGCATTCTCAGCCTTCTTCAGCTGGACCTCATCATTCACAGACACATTCATGATGATCTTACGGGGAGGTGGCCGTCTCAGACTTACATTCAGTAGCTAAAAAGAGCAAATATGACAATTATGGTGATGCGGCATTTTATTACGGTCTAATACTCAGACACGTACAAAAAATTTTTGACAATCGAACACTTGCTTTTAAAGACATGCATGACAGTATTCAATAATAGTAAGAAAAAAGGTCTGTTTTTAGGGAAAAAAGTTGACAAATAAACGTACTATCGTAGTATCGAAAATACTACAAGACTGCCTGCTGTCTCCATATTGTGCAAACTACATTACAGATCCTACAAAACGATGAGGACTGAAAAATGTGCTGCGGGAATATCTTTAAACCATCCTGCCAATGAGTAGAGTACAGTATGAGTAGATACTAATCACAGCTTAAAATATGAATAGGGCTGTGAGTTGTGCTCATCATGGCTGCTCTCTTACATAAATACCTGCCACATTCTTAACATCCATTTCAAGTCTGTGTTTGAAAAACAACGATTCAATTCAACAATCAGGTAGACAAGAGTGATGTAACTGTATATAACTGCCTGGGATGGTTGCCAGGTTAGTTACGGACTGAACAAAATTTACTAGAAGGGCTCTGGTGACAGTTTGTATTTTAAAGTTATAAGTTTATACCCAATATGCTACACACACATGTACATATACACAGATATACACATACCAAGAATAAATATTGGTACACTGGGTATTATTTAGGCTGCTCACCACTATTATCACTCCAGCTTCTCTCAAGTCATGGTGACCATGTTATGCTACAGGCCCACATTTTAACAGTATCAAACTATCTTGGCAGTCAGTTAGTTTGTTATATAACAAGCACCTGATTAGTTAGAAGATGCAGTCATCAACTAGGATTTATAATTGTAAACAAGATAATAGCACAGCACACTCACATATTTGTATAAGAAAAAAGGAAGGAAACACGACTCACTGGTGCTCCTCTTCCGGTAGGAATCAACCTACTAAAGTCTGCGAAGGCTGGGGTGAAATCTGGGCCTCTGGCAATGAGCCCCCGTGGGTCCGGCCGTAGGGGCAACTTGTTTTGGTTTATCTATAAAACCACACGGTGAAGAAACAGTCTGTCAAACCATCATCATCTGCCGAACCGCTTAATTCTATTAGGGTCGTTCAACCGACACGGGGCGTAGACAGGGCACACCCTCAACTGGTCACTAGACCATTGCGAGGCCAACACACACACACACACAGGCAATTTGGAACAGCCAATTAGACTAATGTAGATATTTTTAGACTATGGGAGAATCCCGGAGCACCCGGAAGAAACCCATGCAAGCACAAGGAGAACATGCAAACTCCTGAGCGCAGGACCTTCTTGCTGTGAGGCGGACGTGCTAACCACTATGCCACCGTGCTGTCATGTCAAATCCCATTCATTATACAATTTTAAACTTTCGATACAGTTCATGTCTTCTGGGGTTTACCTTGTCCAGTACCACATCAGATATGGGTGGAAGCCCCTCTGGCTTCTGCACACAGGCAGGCATGAACTGGAAGCCCAGTAGAAAGTCCCTATTGTATTGCCTCTTCCCATTCTTCAGCTCCGGCTCTGAGAGAGGAAGTGAGCAAAAGCAGGGGTGAAAAGTAGAGAAAAATATCCTTAAGTGCACTATTTAGAAGAAATGGTCCTCACTTTGAATTGTGTTGCTGTTGGGCTCTTCAAGTGCAGGTGTGAGGACTCCGTCGCTGCTTTCAGCCTCAGAGCTTTGCTCAGGTCCGTTTTTCAGCGGCTCTGCTTCCTGTTCGCCGTTCTCTTCTACCGGTGTTTCTGAAGCATGATGCTCTACAGTTACGCACGACAGGCTGGAATTCTCTACTGCAGCTTCCACAGCTGGCTCAGGCTTATCCTAATAAACACACAAACACACACGCACACACTTGAGCATGCTCTGTATGGACAAAAGTCTATGGACACAAACACATCACTCATGTTGTTGGAATCCAATTTTCATTCCTCTGCTCTTTAAAATTATTTCTCTCTTCTGGGAAGGGTGTCCTCTAGATTCAGATTTTTGGCTGTGGGGATTTGAGATCACTGATCCACGAGAGCATTATTACTGTCACACCTGGGGCAGCTAGCCTCCATACCTCCACTGGAGCTCAGTGAAAGCATTTATCCAAATACACAGGTGACTCAAGGAGTACTCCAGTATTTTAATCCCATTCTCTACCTACATCATCTGTAGCTTGCATGCAATTACTACAAACAAGAACTAACATGTTCCCCTGTTCTGAAAAGCAAGCAGAAAGTTTGTTTATTCCAAACTGTATTACAATGAAAACCAAAGGGCTGCTATGGGGAAGTTAAACTATTACGTGAAACAGATTTCTTGCATAGCATTTCCATGATTTGTTAAAAGTTATTTGCAAATTCATGTCTGAAGAGACAATTATTTATCATTACTGAAGGACAGATTTGGGGTTTTGAGCTGCAATGTCAGCATTACTTAACATAAATACAAAAAATGCTTTTGTTTCTGGTCTTACGTAATAAATAATTTCACTTTAATATTCCAAAGTTAAAAAAATGTGATGATGGTGCAAATCACTATAGATCATTTTAATTTCAACGAATTACTACGGCTCTAAGAGAAAAGAGGACCGATTTTCCAAAAGAAGAAGAAAAAAAAAACAAAAAAAGTCTGACAACTCCATGAAAGTCAATAACTACAGATATCTCACGCAATCACTTGCCAAAGTGCTTACTCCTACTATTACGGTCACGGGGAGGCTGGTGCCTATCTCAGCCGGCACTGAGCGAAGGCAGTGGACACCCTGAACAGCTCGCTAGACCATCAAAGGGCATCAGACACGCACAAGGTCAATTTGGGACAGCCAATTTGCCTAATGTGCCTAATGACTGTAGGAGGAAACTGAAGAAACCTGGAGAAAACCCACGTAAGCATGTGGAGAACATGAAAACTCCACATAGAAACACCCGAGCCAAGGACTCAAACCCAGGTCCTTCTTGCTGTGAAGCAGACGTGCTAACCACTACACACCACTATAGATATCTAGCTGTTAAAACTATACAGCACTGACATTCTTAATTAAAACATGTTTGAGATTTCTGTAGCAATACCGCCACTTAGTCCATACAGTTCTACAAATCACAGTGAAATGTCAAGAATGAGTCCAAAACTCACCTCTCTGTCAGGACTCAGGGCCTCTACTACAGAAGCATCCTCTTTTGGCTTTTTCCAGGTCTTTGGTACACTAGATGAAACTGCCGAAACATAAATACACAAGATAAACACCCACTCTGTGAGCCTTCACACTTGCACCCTATTACAATATCTCCTGCATTTGTTAGGTACCTTGACTTGAACTTTGTCTAAGGTTGGATTGTACTGTAGGCTCCACTTTCTCTTCAAACGTGACCTCTGCCTCTTTTCCAGCATCCTTGAGCTCAGGCCCGATTGAGGCTATCTGGGGTGGAGCTGCCTCTACAGGAGCCAGGCCTGGGTGAGTGAGACCTGGAGGAGGTGCAGGAACTGCGCTAACTGTGGCAGCGGCAGCAATGGCGGTGGGAAGGGAAGGGCTTATACTGCCTGAAGAGACAACTTCGGGAGATGGAGGACTTGGAGCTTTCAGATCCAGACCGTAAGTCTCCTGGATAGTAGTGGGCTCTGTGGATGATTGGGGCAGAGGCAGAAAATCGGAGTCGTCATGAGGAGGGACGGTGTCTGTTTCAGCCAGCCCGTTGACAGCTTTTACATCCGGTACTGCAGACTCTGGCACCTCAGGTGGCACTTGCTCAGGTTCTGGTTGGTCTGGCTCGGGAGTGACAGCTTGTGTAGGACAGGGTTCTGTAGGAGGGGTTGGCTTTTCTGCTGCATCCATCACTGCGATGGGCTGAGAAGGGCTGAGAGAGGGAAGTGAGGCTGGAACTACACTCGGAGCCACTTCTGGGTCTGAGGGAGGAAGCTCTGATTTCTCTGGAGGATGTGGGTCAGGGGCAGGGCTGCTGGGCTCTCGTCTCTGTACAGGAGGTTCTACAGCACGCAGTCCTGGTGATGAAGATTTTAGTACAGCATTCTCAAGCTTTGGCTTGTCATCTGTAGTCCACAGAAGAGGAGGGCAGAGAGAGAGAGAGAGAAAGAAAGAGAGAGAATAAGAGACCGACAGAAAGAGAAAGAGACACAGAAAGAGAGGTGGGGGAGAGAGAAATAGAGACAGAGAGAGACACAAAGAGAGAGAGAGAGACACATACAGATAGAGAGAGAGACAGAGACAGAGAGCAAGAGAAACACAGACAGAGAGACACACAGAAAGAGAGACAGTGAGAAAGAGAGAGACAGACATACACAGAGAGACAGAAAGAGACAAACAGACAGACAGGGAGAAAGAGGGACATACACACACACACACACACACACACACACACACACAAAGAGAAAGAGAGAAAGACAATGAGAAAAAGA
>JBCNYG010000003.1:20433381-20453738 GCA_039654305.1 Porochilus rendahli | reverse complement strand
GACTGTGGGAGGAAACCGGAGTACCCGGAGGAAACCCACGCAAGCACGGGGAGAACATGCAAACTCCACACCGAAACGCCCGAGCTGGGAATTGAACTCAGGACCTTCTTGCTGTGAGGCGGACGTGCTAACCGCTAGGTGTTTGACACCTAAAAATAAACAAACACAAGACCAGACCACTGGCACTGTATACACCGTTCCAATAAGAACGGTGTTGAATTTTGGGTTTCATCTTGTTCCAATAATTTAAATAGTGTCTCTAAAGCACAAGGAATAACATTTCACATGCAAGGATTATATCTACAGAATATCTGCATTCTTTATAATTTATTCTCGTTTCCAGAATAAAAAAATCCAAAGTTCAAATATTTATTCAGTTTTTATTTATATCATGGTGTTTTACCAGCACATATAAAAATATGGCTCAAAATAAAGCGCAAAATGAAGCAAAATTGCTCAGTCATGTTCAAGTCTCAAGTCAAGTGCAACCAGTCTCTGGTAGTGATGGCGGCAACTTTGGCACGTTCTGAATACACGCAATATACACCATGCGATGTGCTAGAGTGTAACTAAAAGGCTCAAGGCATTAAACCAGTCAGTGTAATCCTTATATAATCATGTGGTAACTCAGCATAAAATAAAAAATTTAATTTTTAAAATCAGTGTCTATTGGGTAAAAAGTCCTACAAACAATTTATGATTAAATTCACTCACATCCAAGTTGATAAATGAGGCACAATGTGTATAATACAACATTTATCCTGCTAGATTTACTCTTCACCACCGTACGCACAAAACAAAATGACAGGAAGCTTGAGATGGTGCTAAAATTAGAGAAGAATCCACACAAAATAGGTTTCACCAACTTCTGAATCACACTGCGATTACTAATTTTAATGAACAGAGACTGTAAACGATGGCTTTTGAGGGAACACCTGTGACTTATCAGACCGGGAGCATCTGAGCATGCGCGATGGAAATTTCGGCAGCGTGTTTGTTTCTTTTAATGCAGCAAGCAGTGACAGGTTTATGGCAGCAAAACATCATTTGTACACAGCACACTTTATAATAAGTGGTACACACACACACACAAACACACACACACAAACACACACACACACAAGAGTCAGGCAGCTGCATGGGTGCACTCACCCCTCCTCCTGCCTCCCAGGCTTTAGGGTGGCCATACAGATGCGCAGTGGATACTGTGGAAACTGATACCTGAGAGAGGCCGGGCGAGGAGGCGTGGCCCGGCGGCGTGGCTGCAAGGTTCGGGTGTCCCTTGCTGATTTCATGAGCGGTGTAGGGAGAGCCAGCGGGTCTCTGCACCTGAAACAGGTGAAAAAGGGAAAAACGTCAAATTATGAAAAAAGGTAAGAATTGTATCACACAGTCACACAACATCCTGTGCACTGTCTGTCCCCATGTATGAAAACAACATAAGCCATCATCATGAAGAGGGAAAGAAAAAACCTAAACCACAGGAAAACTGGAGCTATTATTAGTTAAGTGATCTTGGGGTCATTCTCCGGTTATAGAAATGCACGAAACAATACATG
Source organism: Porochilus rendahli (assembly GCA_039654305.1). Taxonomy (NCBI): domain Eukaryota; kingdom Metazoa; phylum Chordata; class Actinopteri; order Siluriformes; family Plotosidae; genus Porochilus; species Porochilus rendahli. The sequence goes on along the minus strand of JBCNYG010000003.1, from coordinate 20,452,179 downwards.
AAGCAAGACGTAGCCCAATACAAACTTGAGAAAACTATATTTTTATTTGTAATGATCCACAAGAGGATTACTACTTGCATAAAAATATTTAATTAGATGGTAATACTGCGGTTTTTAATTTAACTGCACCTTAACATGACTAAAGTTTTGTCCTAATTCAATGCTAATTTTGCAGACCAGCAACCACTCACATTCATTATGAAACAGAAACTAAAATCTGCTAGTGATGTACAATTGAATAAACTCACTGTTCCATGAGTAAACATCCCTTCATTTTAAAACTACATACTAGATCCTACGCTTAGCAACAAGCAGGAGCTTTTTTAACAAGTAAAAACATTGCCAAAAATCATAAAGGTCTGTTGTATGGGAACATTTCAGCTTCCTAGGAAACTACAACATTAAGGGGTAAAGAGTGGATTTTGTACGGAAACACCGCTGTAGCAAAACACATTGTATCGAGACACTACCATAAAAATACTACAGCCCTTGTGTTTCACTGCATCCAGAATCCCACCCAAACATCATGGTCCAGACAAATCCTTAAACTGAAGTACAAGTTGCCAGAGCCTTAAATAAAGCTTATTGTGAATTATTTTTAGGACTTGGCCATCATGGCACATTGTGCTAAAGAGGAACCCGCACCATGGCACTACATCCACGGTTCTGCATCATGAAACTGGACTTGGAGAGGCACCAGTAAAACTGACAATGAGATTAACTTGGCTTCACTCGAAGATGCTGCCCCACAAACACCTAAAACATGGTGCATAACCAATCAAATCCACAACGGACACTCACTATTTTTACCTCCTGACCTACAGCTGTGTGTACATTTATAATGTTGTGCTCAACCCAAATTGGACTGAACAAACACAAATAGCTGGTCTTAAAAATGCAGCAGGTCGTTCATTCCGGTTGTTAACCTTTTTATTCCGTTCCTCTAGGATTACACAGGCTTTTTGGGGCAGATTTAAAAATAATAAAAAACTGTAATGACTGTTGGGATACTTTTAAAAGTTTATTGCAATGCATTTGCAGGACTATTTGAAAAATTACAAAAATGTGCATCAAACTATGTCCACATTCTTCCACAGCATGTGGAACAGGGAACAGGGAAGTGATGCATGATGACATGACAACAATTAGGTGAGGATCTGCTGGTTAAACTTGCAGTACTATATATTATGTAGACTACTACATCTAATCAGATGCAGGAACGGCCAAATTTGCAGGCAAGAAGGGATGACTGGTTAAAGCATCACCCATGCAAGGTTATGCAGAATTGGAATTGTTTTGCAGAATTGTTATACAGAATGAGATATGGCCTTTTACTCAAGAGTAATGTTATTTACCAAGCTGTATGGCACGAACACCATTTTAAACAGCTTAATCAGAAATTATTTGGAGCAACAAGGCCAACTACTTGGCACGAAGCCCAAGCTACTGAATTCCTTCATAAAAAGTTAAAGGATGACAACAGATGGAGACAGCACCTCACCAATGTTACTCACAAAAGGTTAGAGCTGTTAGTATGAGTTTTATCACCTAAAATGTCACTTGCTGCTTGCTTACTTGCGCTGGACAACCCGACCCATCAGTTCCGGGGGAAAAATGGTTGTTCCACATTGGACCAGCCACCAGTAGTAATCCACAGGATAAAATAATCGTTTACGTTAAAATAAGCTCTGTATCACTTGAACATATAACACTACACACTAACTAAGTGCAATGCAATGCTGTAAGGACAACCAATACCGGTACTATCTAAAGTCCAAATCAGCACAAAAGCATCCAGATGATACTGAATGTCTTCTCTTAGCTGTTCTTCGGCCATAAAAGACTCTCATGGTCTCCCACTGTCCAACCCTCAGCACTCCTGCCCTCTACTCTCTCACCTGTTCATTTCTCCTCTGCAAAATGTACTGAAAGATACTCTATTGAAAATGTGAAAGCACAGTTTTTAAAAAATGTGTGATTTCAGGCTTCCTTCTGAAAAGTCTCTTGAAGCCTTTTCAAGGAACGGTTGTGAAGACACTTCAGAGGCAGCTGCGAAGTCGCTCTCAAGGACAGCGTGTTCAACTCGAGGAATGCTGGGACATAATGGACCCGTTTGAGAAGTAGTTGTCCAGGACAGACCGCCATCAAGTCATTAATGTAATTCCATTTCCCAACAAATACAGGAAGATTGAGCACATGTGCAGCTCTTCACTCATCGCTGGTCAGTCGTCACCAGAATGAGTCACAGTAGTGAGCCGGTGAATGGGCGAGCTGTAGTACTACTGCAACAGAGCCCACGCTGGCTCGGAATAAAATCCTTAGGAAAGTTCTTTCATGATCACAGCATGCAAAAATCTTGCTGAATTAAAAAAGTTCATGCAAGATCGCACACAGCACTAATGCGTGTTTATAGTAATCGGACATGTAGTTCAAATATCTGCACTTTACATCTACAACATTAAACCATACCAGAACATCGACAGAGATGATGCAGCCATGCCTGGTGTAATGAATATACACTCCCTAAGAGCACATTTCCATCCAAACAGGTTTCAGAGTATTGACGGTGCACTTCAGATAAGCCGGAGGAGATCAGAAAGGTTGCTCTTGAAATCTGATGCATCTGAACGGCCCGCCCACCTCCACTGTAATTTACGCATCAAGACATTTGAATGAATTGATGGTGGAATCTGGTGGGAGCGCCGACAACCTACTCACACTCATAAGCAACAGGTCTGTGGCTTCTCTGTTGCTACCTCAATATTTCAATAAACAATTCCTATTTTTAGGTCCCACTTAAGCCAAATCTCATTCACATGAGCAGCGTGATGTGAGCTATACTGATTTAAGCTTTCTGAATGAGTGAGAAAAATTCTCCAAACTACTCTTTTTACAAAGAACTTAATCCTACTATGGTCGCCAACATCTCAGCCAACACCAGGCAAGGGGTGGGGTACACCCTGGACAGCTCACCAGACCATCGCAGGGCCAACACATGCACCTATTCAAAGTTACATTCACACCTGGGGTAATGTGGAACAGCCCCAATTAGCCTAATGTCCCACGCAAGCACGGGAAGAACATGCAAACTCCACACAAAAGTACCCGACGGACGTGCTAATAACCGTGCCACCTGGTCAGAATTCCTGTTCCCTAAAATAATTTTATATATTAACACTACGCTCACATCCAGAGCGGTCAGAATAGCGAAATCGTGACTTTACTCTCAACGCTGTAAAATTACTGTAGTACTGCACTACCTAACAAAATGAGTCTTGGGCAAAAAATCCACTTAAATTAGAAAAATTAACAAAAAATGTGTGCACACTTTTTTCACTCAACACAAAAATACAAAACTTTTTTAATTATTATTTTTGTATCAACATTATATACATTATTATACATATTTTATATATGTAAATAAAACAATGTATTAAACTTTGGCCTTGCGTTTAACCCATCAAATGTGAGCGCACACACGTAAACAATAAGCACAAACACACTCGAAGCATTGCTACACACTGGGGCGCCCGGAGAGTAGTTGGGGGTTAGGTACCTTGCTCAAGGGCAATTTAGCCATGAAGGAGAAGGAAAGAAAGGTGCAGCTCACTTCCCTGCCACCACACATTTTTCCTGCTGGTTTGGGAATCGAACCAGCAACCTTTAAGTCCCAAATCCCCTTTTTTTTAGAGTTTAGTTTAGAGTTTAGTGAAGTGATGATGTGTGTTGGTCAGGAGTTGGTCATCCCTGTAGCTCCGGTTGATGGCGTATCATGTTGGCTCAAGGATTTGAAGTGTTCCTGAAATACTTGACTTTTATTTTGCACACCACATGGCATGTCAAGTTCCTTGTTACCCATAAAATTTTAAAATTCGAAGTCAAGAAATCATTTGCCTTCAGCAAAGACGGCGCTGGCTGTAGGCTAAAATCTAATTCTGGAGGCATCACTCACTGGAACAGTTCACGACGGAGGCTGTGTCTGGACAGACAGTACGCATTGTGAGTAAGGTTGGAAATGTTAAAAAACGGGTTCTTTAAAATCGATTCTTGAACATTTGGATCGATTCAGAATCCTAATAAATAAGAATTGTGATTCAGATGTGAATCGATTTTTAAATCGATCTTTTCATACTTTCTTTTTCTAGAAAGACGTTCTGCTGCTTGTAAGCTCTATGTATAATGTAAGTGGCTTAATCGTGATCAAAGTCCGTCAAAAATGTCTTCTCAGGAAAGTAAACATTACATGAGGAAGACAGAAGTGATTTTATCAGATATTAATTGCTTTTTCTAAAGTAGTATAGTACTGTATAGCTTGCTGGAAAATATAATTGGTATTGGATGTGAAATACTTCCTGTACAGAGTTCCACGTCAGCTTGATAAAAATGTCCGGCAAAAACATCATCTCTGGAAAACCACAATGATTGTCACTGATGCTGTTGCTACTGCAGTAATTAATATATACAACTGATGTTGTATTAAACCTGTTCAGATGTTTGTGTGTTTAGTGAGCGTTCATTCGTAATGCTGTGAATCCTTTACAATAATGATACACTACAAGCAGATGTATTTATTCCAGAGACCCTGTACCTGTTATACTTTCACCCAGGGTAATTTAGACTCCATTAGACCTGCAGCTCGGATACTTCACAAAAAATTTCTATTGTCATACGGTGTTGACTGGTAACAAGAAAACCCACAAACTAGGAGTTTTATTTCTGAGCTACTGCGAACCCAAAAAGTACCCTGATTGTGAATCAGCCCAGTTACTATGTTTTGTAATCAGGTGTTTAAACCACATAGTTCTGGCCAGTTGAACCTTGTGAGGAAAGTTGCTACTGTCTGAGTGTTAACATCACAAGTAATTTCCTAAACAAACGTTTTAGAGCAAGAATAGATTGCAAAATTGCACTGCTAAGCTTAAAATAGCTGATCTCCAGAAGCGTGTGAAAGCACATGGTGCCAAGGGAGATGCTCAATGTGCAATATTCCATTAAACAGCAATTTCACAAGACTATGGTGTTATGTAAGTTTATCACACATTTCTCTTTTCAACACCAACATTTTATTCTGAAAATTGAACAATGTAAAAATTACAAAACCATTATGTGAAAAAGCGGCAAGCATCAAGAGTTACTTCAGGGAGAAAGTAGTTCTTGTATTTAACGTTTATCCATCGAACCATGCTATACGCTGATCAGGCAACACCGTACCAAGCAAGCCGCAATGAACTGTGTGTCCTGTCACCTTTCGATCTTTAACAGCTACAGCAGTTTGCGGGACCAGACCAGACATACTAGCCTTCGCTCCCATACACATCAAGCAGCCTAGGGCACCGATGACACCCCAATTTCACACCTGCGCATGGACCTGTCGACAGACATATCTTACTAACTGATGTCAATGGGCCCTCTGTTGCCAAAATCATCCCAAAAAGTATACCCTGACTGTGAAACAGCCCAGTTACTATGTTTTGAAATCAGCGGTTTAAATCACATAGTTCTGGACTGCAGTTGAACCTTGCGAGGCAAGTTGCTACTGTCGGTGTGTTCACATCACAAGTAATCTCCAAAATGACTTGTATACTATAGCTCTTTACATAATAATACATATACTTATAATATAATACTATAAACAGCTAAAATAGCTCAAAGATTTTGTGGGTTCAGATGAGACGTAGCGTTCACTCCACACATGCATCGACCAGTTCACTGCTTGGTAGGTTCTTGCCAGTACACACTAGGAACACCCTATCAGACCTGCCGTTTTGGAGATAAAGTGACTCATCCATTTATTCACCACAATGTCCCTTATGGTCAAAGTCAGTCAACGTCCTGCTTCCGACCCACCAACTTCAAGACCTGACAGCTCACTTTCTGCCTAATGTTGTTAATAACGGCTGATGAGAGAACTGCTAGTAATGTGTCAAAGTGCACAGTTACATACGGTCAAAGGTTTAGTATCATTATACCTTTGGCTCTCTTATTTCTTAGAATTGTTCTTTTTCTGTTAAATAATATCACCATGAAGTTCATGCAGAGTGAATGTAAACATCTGCATTACATCTGTCACTGACCCCATCACACCTGTTGATAGCATGTCTGTGTTGATCGGGTCTCACCTTAAGGTCACTTGGTCTCCACACACATCTCGACTGATCACGTCTCACTTCCCTGCTCTATATGAAATCAACACATACATCACTTCCATTTTTAAGTGCATTGTTTTCCCGCTGGTGAGAGACAGCAATGCACCTTTCATACCTTTAAGTATCAAAATAAAATGTACAGCAGATGAAAAGAACACCAGCGAATGAGAAAAATTACACATTCATTATAAATAAATAAATCGATTACTCACTCATTCATTTGCTGAACCGCTTAATCGTACGAGTGCCATGGGGAGGCTGGTGCCTATCTCAGCCAAGATTAGGAGACGGCAGGTACGACTATGTACTTCCACTTATATATCAATATATAAGTCGAAGTACATAGTCACTACAATGTATACCACAACAATGTAACCCTACAAAAAGAATGTGATGGCATGCGGCCCTGACCACCTCTGAGGACAAATCACAATGCATGTTAGGGACAGATTTGACCCGACTTGAATCCATGAACCCATCCACAGATGTGTGTTAAACGCACATGTGACAAAGGTGCCAGATTTATTGCACCGATCAGCTTTCCTCAGTGTTCTGACACGTTTCTATCATCACCAGCATTATCAGCTTCAGCTGTTCGTGCCAGACGTACCTGCCTCCTATCCCAACGTGCATCAGTGAGCAATGGGCACCCATGACACACTTGCCAGTTCACTAGATTTCCTTTCTTGGACCACCTTTGCAAGGTATTAACAACTGCATACATGGAACACCTCACAAGACCTGCCTTTCCCTTTGCTTTTTCTTTTTTCCTGCTTCCGACACATCAACTTCGAGGACTGACTTCCTGCCTAATACACTCCACTCCATGGCAGGTGCCACTGTAATGAGATAATAAGCAGTTATTGAATGAGGTGAATTCTCTGATGTGGAGTATTCTTACCACTGAAAGGGTTTTATTACACAAAAACTTAAGTCTATAATTGGTATGTTATTCATTCAAAACATTTTCAAAAGCACATGGCAGCCGGTGTGTGTCAGACGCAAGTGCAACAAGCTACCTCCTGCCTACGCTTCCAAAACATTCTAGACAAATTCCAAGAAAATATGAAATTAAAATACTTAATGTTAAAGGTGTATTTTTCCCCTATCAAAGCTAAAGGCAAAATATATTTTTAAAAATTACAAAATATCTATGAGGAAGAACACTGACCAATCATATAATAATCACTCTTATCTAATGTCAGTCATGAATAAATCGGCACGTGGAAGAATACCAAGAATTAGCTGGTGTCTTTCCACCAATCAAAAACAAGAAAATATTTTGAATGAATAATAATAATAAATCCAATGTTATACACTTCACAGATCACGTGATCATACTGCTTTTAATCTTCTGGCTAATTATTGTAGATTAACAGACTGTTTGAATAAAGAATTATCCTCACTTGCGCTCCAACCGGGTTCATTTAAGTTCTTGTTTCGAGTGACTTTCGCCAAAACAACCACCACGTTCTGCACTGATGATGTATTTCCGGTTATGGCTTTGTCAAGGGCACATTAGAGTTTACACAACACAAGACATGTAATCAAATGTATCCAAGAGACACGGATTCAATCTGTGCCTTTCCCTAATAATATCAAATGAATTCAATTCAGCACTGACGGACTCAAATCAGAAGCATCTGAAGAGCCACTGATGGAAGTATGATGTAGCAGCACTTAGCTGAGCGTCGCAAAGAATCTTTAATAAATTAACAATACACTCCAAAAGCCCGTCAAAGTGCTACCATTTTATTTAAGTGGACCTTTTTATATATTAGATCTCAGGATATAACTGGCAAATCTTGAGTGGGCCGTTAAATTCCTCCTAAGGCTTTCTTCACTTGACGCTCGGATTAGAATTCTCACCGATTCTATTCTCAACCTTTCCCTAAACATGAGCATTAGGGTACCCAGTATACTTCCTTGTATGCCTTTGTGCTCTATTTGTTTTCTGTATCACTTTCAGACCACACGCTTCACCACTAAATCAAATCGGTCCCCTTAACCGTGCACAAGTACTCAACACATCAAACCACACCATATTCAACCGCAGCACTCGCTTACCAGAATAATGTTTCTACACGGATTTCCATAGGCTCCGTAGAAATCGTGCACCGCATGTGCAGGTTGCCCCGAGAAATACCTCCCTCTCACCCACCCCCACTGAGAACAGGCGGTCTTCCAAATATAGTAAAGGACCTATTTATTCATTCATTCATTCATTCCTTTTTTGAACCGCATATTCCTAATTAGGGTCGCAGGGAGGCTGGCGCCCATCTCAGCCAACTCTGGGTGAGGGCGGGGTACACCATGGACAGCTCGCCAGGCCATCGCAGAGGACTCATTTAATTAATTAAAAATATTGTCAATGTGGACGCCGTTCAGAAATGTATCTTCATTCAGCAGAAAATCAAGTTAACTTTGGAGACACCCACGCGCTTATGTACACTTTGGGCTCTTACTCACATCAGAGCCAAATTAGAATAAAAGTTGTGCTGTTTTCTTAGCTCTTCACTAATGAGCAGCCTGGAAAGAGCTTAAACTCCACAACTGTTAATATATCTTTTCTTTCTGAAACCATGTGAGGATGTATTCTTTATAAAAAAATGAGAATAACAGAAGCAGGTCACTCACACTGTAGACGGCAGCAACGCCAGGTTGTGTGGAGAAGATTCGCTCGTCCAGCGGCTGCACTCTGGGGATCCTGTGGTGCAACGCATTAAGGAAAACTCTGGAGAAGTAATCATTTAAGGCTAAACACATCACCAAGGTGGAAGGACAAACACCACACATGTACACAACAGATAAAGCAGAAGAAATGCACAGAAAACATTATTAAGGTCACAACTTTTGAAGAAAATCTGGCTCAGTGTTTTTTCCCATTACTAGAAAACGGAACTGCTGTTTATAGAGAAATGGAAACAAGTCATCAGCTCTTATTTGAAGAAGAAAAAAAAAGGGAATCTTTGTATTATTTGTACTTTCCATTCTCACTCTGTGGTTGCGCCCAGACAGTTTATATACTAATAGGACCAGGCATGTCTTGACAACATACTAAGAGACTCTCACCTCTGCTCTTTGAGGAACAGGAGACAAGAAAAGCCATGTAATCATGCGAAGCTTAAAGCATTTCGAAATTCCTTTCTGAACAATTGTCAGGACCAGTAACAGGTCCCTATAACAAGCTAAAGTGCATCAACTCCTATACCTTCATACTGATACATTTTATTCCGCGTTACTGAACTCAACACATTCTCTCACATTCACCTTAAAAGCAAGCGAACGGCCCAACTCAAATAGTCCAGCGGTGTAAAAATGACAACAGCATTCAAACATTAACGCAAAATAAGGGAAGGGCGCGTGACTTCCAGGAGGGTCAGTTAATATCAGTGAGTTCAAAACTCTTGCACAGTTCACACTCGTAGGTCAATGGGTTCATCTAATGTTATGCATTTGTTGGTGAAAGAACAAGATCGCGCTTTTAGATTAGTTTTGACCGGAAACTCCAAGCAATATACACTGAACGAGCGCCTACACCAAATGTGCCAAAGTTGGCAGGTCCTGAATGGTGGATCTTGTCTAATGAAGCACCAGTGAGTGAATATGAGGCTCTTGAAGCATCGGAGTTCCTACACATGGAGATGCCGCTCCCATCTCCACGCCAGCAGCTGTGCAGGAAAGCCTGGGCACAGTACAAACAAGGCTATTGTTAAAAGGGCGGAGGAATCTTTCCTCCCCTGCTGCACTTCGATCAGATTCGCAAAATATAAAGGATTTACAGTAACTGGACTCATAGCACAGCTCATGGACACTGGTCGCAACTTCCTTTTGGTGCAGTGCCATGAAAACGTCAACGATGAAAGTCTAGGTTAAAGGGTAAGTAGTGCTATAGTCCGATGAATAACCCGACCGAACTCACTTCTGACACTGTACAGTATATAAAGATTGCACACCTCTCAACACACTAAACGTTCTTTACAGTATGATTTCAAAAAGTTAGGTAAAACAAATCCAAAAATAAAAAGAAAACAATTGACTTTTTTTTTTTGAACAACTACAGCTGAATGGGCTGAAGGAGTCGACTGAATTATGATTGAACGATCGCCACTGAATCTCAGGCCAGCATGTTAAACAGCACTGCCTTTGTCAGCAGGACAAATGGAGGTTGAACACACAGCGCCGTCAGCTTAGTACACCAAGTGAATCCCTCAACGCACGCCGGTTACTTGCCTGATGACGTACATCATTACATGATGCCATCAGAAAGTGCGAACATATTAATAAGTCCCTGGAAACAAGAGAGAAGAATTATTTAGGGGAATCCTCTGCCTTTTTGTTGGTAACTTTCGGGACTACAGTCACAAAGGCCATCAGTCAGCAAGGATCCCAAACAAGCTAATGAACAAACTCCAGATAAAAAAGTCACCATGGAGCAGTGTAACTTATACAGGGCGACCTGATAAAACCTCCCACAATTCAAAGGTAAATGGAAGGGGAACAAATCCTTAAAGACAACCTTCTGGAAAATCCCTACAACTAAAGCATGCACAACGTCTCGGAGACTGCACAGCAGATCGCCTCAACGCTTCAATATTCTCAGGTGGTTTTTCTTTTCAAAGCTGAGCCTGTCGCTCTGAAATTCTCAACCCACTCCAAGATAGTTTTCCGATCTGGAATGTTTTGGTTCCGTGGAATACTGAACCGTCTTCCAAAGACCACTGCCTCTCCTGCCTTGCTAAGTTTCATGTGTGCAAATGATGCATTTCATGAGTGCAAATAATAACTTGATTGTCTTTACATTTTTCTTTTTCATTTAGCTTTGAAATGCGGGCTTTTTGTATTGCTCAGAGCCATTAAAAAAATTCTCACACTTGAGGCTCGTATAGAAAAAAGAAAAGATTACTGGGAAAGAACGGAAAAGAAAATGCAAGTATTCAATCAAGACTTGAAACAGCAGGAGAGGACATGACAAATTTTCCCACGTTTCTACTGCAAGACATTGCTTTTGTCCAAGTCATTAACTTCTTAATCTCACCTCACACGTAGAAAATATCATTCAAGAGAAATGGGCACATTCCAAAGTCTGAGAAACCAAAGTCCACATATCCATGTTCCACTGACAAGGTGCGGGTGCCTAAAATTCTACTAGTCACACATGGCAGTCCCATTCACTTCTCTGGAATTAAGAAGTGGTCATGTCAGCTTCCTATTAATACCATTATACCTCACCACCATGAGAACCATGAGAAAAACATGTTACAACATCACTAGCATGATGTTACAGGTGGATTCACAAGTAAAAGTCCTAGTTTTTGGGGTTTCTTGTTACCAGTCAACACCGTAGGACACTAGAATATTTTGTGTGACGTATCCGAGCTGCAGGTCTAATGGAGTCTAAATTACCCTGGGTGAAAGTATAACAGGTACAGGGTCTCTGAAATAAATACATCTGCTTGTAGTGTATCATTATTGTAAAGGATTCACAGCATTACGAATGAAAGCTCACTAAACACACAAACATCTGAACAGGTTTCATGCAGCATAAGTTGTGTATACTATTAACTGCAGTAGCAACAGCATCAGTGACAATCATTGTGGTTTTCCGGAGAAGACATTTTTGCCGGACACTTTTATCAAGCTGATGTGGAACTCTGTACAGGAAGTATTTCACATCCAATCCCAATTATATTTTCCAGCAAGCTATACAGTACTATAATACTTTAGAAAAAGCAATTAATATCTGATAAAAGCCGGAGAAGACATTTTTGACAGACAAAGAATCCCGACAAAGCCAATTAGATTATAAAGGGCAGAACATCTTTCTAAATTGTATGAAAATACCCCTCCAAAAGTAAAAGTTAGTAATTAGGAGAACAATTCAGAATTTTATCAGGTAAAAGCTACTATTGTTATTACAGTGGAGAGAAATTAATTCTATACTTGGTCAAGTGAGCAACATTTTCCTCTGATAACACTATTTATCGGAATTGAGAAAAGATTTCGCTACTGTAGCTGGGACTACTCTTTCTCTATAAAACAATAAACAAGAGACAGTCATAAAGTATGCAGGTGCCTACTTAAAGGGGTCCCTTGTATAATTTTAAAAAGACAACCCTGATCATGAAACATACCATACACAAACAGAGCTAAAAGTTATAAAGCGTGTTCAACCCTACAAGGTCAACAATCATTAAAGCTTATTATATTTATGCTTAGCATTAGAAAACACCTCAGTGAACGTAGCACAAACCAGTGCTTTGTCGGTGGCTAGTCTGGTCTTAGGCTCTAGCATCAGATCCGGCATAAAGGAGATTAGGTTGCAAGGATAAAGGTGCAATAGTGTTAATAAGGACCTTCACAAAGTAAAGGCATCACAGGAAGAAGGTTCTAGGACCTTGGGTTTCCTCCAGGTACTCCAGTTTCCTCCCACAATCCAAAGACCTGTGGGTTAGGTTAACTGGCTACTCTATATTGCCCATGGGGTATTGTTATTCCTCTCTATTTTAGCCCTACGCTAGACTCCAGACCCCTTCCAAGTTGGGACTGACTCTGAGAGACAAGCGGTATCGTGAATGGATGGGTTCTAAAAGAGAACATTTGAATGAGGCTGGATGAGAGCAAGATTTCAATAGGATTTACTTTAAAAACAGAAGATGGAGTTTAAACCAGAAACATGTGAAGGTAATGATGCCTGATATAAACTACAAACTTCAAGTGAACTGAATAACAGTTAAAATGACTGTCCTGGTGACTAGTCAAGGGATTAACTACATACCATAAAGAGAAAGGGACCGAGAACTTAACCCTGAGGCACTCACTGACAGCATAAGTACAGTATAGTTATCAATCGATACAAAGTAGCTCCTTTAAAAGAAACAGGATCTACACTCTCACATAACACTGTGACCCTAAATGACAGGTTATCACATTTCAACCAGCTAACTCCGGTGTATTACCCAGCCCTGAAGCTCAGGGAAAATTAAAGAAACATGTCACTGTACTACTTGTGAAAATAGGCCAATGCTTCCTTCATGAGACTTCACAACATTTCCTCAATATGACATCATTCATTTACAAGTGCATGGCATTAACACCATGAGATGAACTAAAGGTGAGCCAGACCGGATGATATCTAAACAGAAACTGAAAGGCCCCTTTAAAACCATTATCACAGCCACTAATGGCGAACAAAGTCCAAGCTACCAAAAAAAAAAAAAAAAACATGGATGTGGCTCAGATCTTACAGAATAAATGATAAACAATGTATTGGTTGAACTACTAAAACATAACTACAGGGTGTAAAGAAAAAATGTTTGTGCCTTGGCTGACTGGCTGCAAAGATCATTAAAAGATACAGATCTAGTTTAACAAGTTTACAAGCACTTGCTGACATGATGGATGCTACATTTCGATTGTTCTTTAATAGCTACGTGAAAGCCAGAGCAAAAAAGCAACACAGGCCTAATGAACACTGGAATCAAACAGAACTGACTACATTCACTAGCAATTGTTTTCACAGAGATGCTAACGAGAATAACAAACCGGACAAGGAAAGAGGCGACGTGTTTAAATACCGCAAGTGCTTTTACAACAGGTATCACGTACAACCCAGAGACTGATAATTAAACTGATATCTCATTTCCCATTTCACCCTCAGTCTATAAGCTCAGCTGCATATCAGATGATAACTTTTTGTTAGTGAGCAACTCATTCACAGCAAATCGTTCAGGAGACGTTCCACATAATCAAAGGAATAATAACCTATTGTTCAGTGTATTGATATTTAACAAAGGTAAATGTATTACTGGTGATATAGTGAAGCTTCCTGTAAATAGATGTTTATTAAACATTGATGGAAGTAATCTTGGGTGTCAAGTGTGTTGTTTTCCATTATGTGAAAAGCTTCAGAACAGAGAGGTGTTTACCTTTTCTGTTTTTTTTTTTTTGGTAACACAAACTTTTTAGACAACTTTTGTCTTATAAACTTAAATACGAAGGGTAAAAAGAGAGGCTGGAAAGAGAAAGAGAGAGAGAGAGAGAGAGAGAGAGAGAGAGAAAGAAAGAAAAGAAAAAGCAAGAAAGAAAAAAGAAAGCAAGAAAAAAAGCAAGAAAGCAAGCAAGAAAGAAAGAAAAAAAATTTCAAGCTGCGATGACTTGCTTACCAGACATTTCAGAAGATTAAAAGTAACTACAATTCTTGAAAAACTATTATATGTTCTTTAGAGACAGAACTTGGAAACTGTTGGGAAAATCCTGCTGTACACGTGGGACATACAATTCAGGACTTGCGGATATCTAAAAATATAATCATTACATTTGGTATCTGGTGGACACCCATATCCAGTGACTTACATTCAATATTTTTATACAACTGAGCAACTGAGGCCGGTGCTCAAGGGACCAACAGATACAGTGATACTGGGGCCTGAACCACCAACTTTCAGATCAGTAAATCCGAGCCTTAACCACTGAGCCACAGCTGCCTACCTTTATGATGGTAACAACCCCCTGCTTTGCATTACACCACCACTGTAGCTTAACCTTCCGGTAAACAGTAATTCTTGGGATGTTTTATTTAGATTTGGTGTCTTTGGTCAAAATTTAAGTCATCATTCATTCATTTTCTGAACCACTTAATCCCAGTTAGGTTCAGGCTTGTTCCCATCTCAGCCGACTCTGGGCGAGGGCAGAGTACACCCTGCCCTTGCCATCGTAGGGCAGAAACACTCTGAAGGCGATGCAGCTTAGTCTTGACGAAAATCAGCAACGGTTCTTTTACATGCCTTTCACCACAGACAGTGAGAGACACAGCCGGCATTTGATAACCCAGTTAACTGCACTTGGGGGGGGGGGGGATAGCGGTGACTTCCCTGAGGCTTGAACCCCCAACCTTGAGATAATATCCAGTCCAGCACCCTACCACCGGGCCACCACCGGGCCTCAAAACTGAAGTAAAATCTTGAAATGAAATGGTTTCCATTTTGACTTCTCTGTTCTGCAGGTAACCAGTTTAAACGTTACAGCTTAACATCTGGCTGAGATAAACACATCAAAATAACACTACACAGAAGTCTGTTCTATTTCAGGCAAATAGAAGTCAATGTGAGATGTCAAGGATCTTCCCAGGCCACACACACACGAATATCATTCAAGTCTACATCCGCAAACAGCATGTGCACCGCTCTCATACGCACTGCGGTACAGCAGACTGGAAACCCCACGAAACAACTAAAAAACATCTAGTCCAGGACCCTCGCTTACATTAACTGTTTTACTGAAAATGTTGGACAGGTGCGGACAGGTTAATTATCGTCAACTGGGAGATGTCAAATCAAAAAGGGCCCTCCGACTATCAGCTACATCCAGCAGAGCCGCCTAGCACAGCTAGCTTAGCTAAACCATAACAAGAGCCGGTATCCACTGCTCACATCTTACTGCTCGGGTAAAACTTATAGATGTTTCTACACAAACTATTAAACAGTGACTTTACACTGTTTTGGTGTTTTCAATGACTATTTTAACGACAGGCCACGCAAACAAAACATCACAAGATCCCAGCAAATGCTAAAAACACAACATATAGCTTTGGAGCATCATTAGCTAGCATAGCACTTAGCATAAGCAATAGCTATGTTAGTTACTAGCCCTCCTTTGACAAGGTTTGTACTGGGACAACGGAAACACTAACTCATTAAATTAAATAGTTGCTAAATAGTTGTTTTGTTATTACATCAGAAAAGCAGGCGACCGATTTAAATATTCGCTGCGGTCAAACTGACAACCACCACAAATTCATGTTAGCCAGACACCCGGCACCAACACAAACAAAAAGACCAACAAAGCCCCAGCACACACGCACACACACGGGAACTGTTTAACTACTTAAGATGAAGATTTAGCCAAATTGCTGAGACATGCTTTCAGTAAAGGATACTGCGTCGGTGGTACCGGAGTAGGCTGCTGAGCGAGCGGCGGTCCCGGCAGCGTCACTGTGGCTAGCGGAGTCCGCAGCTGAGAGGAGGTAGCCGGCCCGGGGCCGGCGACGGCGGGAGTGACTGACTTCGGCACCCCTTTCTGCGGCAAACTCATTGCAGAAAAGAAACTTGAAGGCGACTATTTACAGAAATGGCTGGCTGTGTAGACCGGTAGCTTTAAAAAATTACGCGTATAAAAATGTAGCTAGCCAGCAGCAGCAGGCCCTTAAACGAGCGAGTTGCCGGTGGCGGAAAAGCTAACTCGAACAGAAAGCGTTAGCTAGCTAGCTAACCGTCTAGCTAGCTTATTGATACAGTAGCAAGCTAACGTTAGCTAGCTGGCGCTTATTGGGGTTTGTCTTCATTGCTGAAGGTAGGGGGGTTGTTCCCCCTCCCCGCTCGGGGTGTCCGAGGATCCAGTTCGTCTCTGCTTGCCAGGGCGATCTCGACGACGTGCCCTTTCCTAAATTAATAGTGTCAGAGCTTCAGAACTGCTGTCCCACGAGTGGCTCTCTACCGTGTAGGATGACTTCGTTCAACATGGCGATGTGGCCGCTTCCAGCAGTCCTACAGGACTGACGTTTTCGGCTTACTTCGAACATTTCCGGCAACCTTCGGACATCGAAACTGTAGGCACAGAATACTGACCAAACCGGACACTATCCTACTTAGCACTTCGGAATATTACACGGTATTGTAACGGAGATATTTTGGGTGTTTTAAATTTTTAAAACACAATTTTTAGTTAAATAGTTTACTTTTTCCGACTGAAGCGAGTCTCTGAATTATTTCATGATGTTACAGCGCCACCTTGCGTGATTTACTCAGTGGTGCAGCTCATGTTTATTAATAATAAGCGGTTCACTCATGTGCTCTTTTCTGAGCCAATCTCAGCCGACACCGGACGAAGGCGGGGTAAACCCTGGACTGCTCGCAAGACCATCGCAGGGCCAACACATATATACGTACTCACACCTATTAACACTCACTCTCACACCTCGGAACAGACAATTATCCTAACGTGCACGTCTTTGGATTGTGAGAGGAAGTGAATACCCAAAGACACCAAGTTTTTTTATGGGGTTGGGAAGTGTACTTGGCTCATGAACATATTCAACTCATTTTGAAATGTTTATTTTGTGATCATGATGTTGGATATAACTTTGTACACCAATGCCAATTTCCACCCTTATGTATAGTCCTACTTTTTATCCTTTGACATAAACGGTTGTTAGATTTCTATTATATTTAATTCCACATTTTGTTTGTACTTTATTATACAATTATAATCGTTGCCATCAAAGCCGAATAAATGCCGATCATAAAAAATACAAAAAGAAAAGAAAACAGCACAACTTATACATAAGTTGTTCAACAGAGTTTTAATACATGTGAATGGGGGGGGGGGGGTGTTAAAAAAAATTAAATACCTGATCGTTCATAAAAATAACTAAGCAAATAGATTACCCACCTGGCGGCATGGTGGTGTAGTGGGTAGCATGTCCGCCTAACAGCAAGAATGCCTGGGGTCGATTCCCAGCTCGGGCGTTTCTGTGTGGAGTTTGTTCTCCCTGTGTTTGCGTGGGTTTCCTCTGAGTACTTCGGTTTCCTTATATTGTCCAAAAACATGTGCAGTAGGCTAATTGGCTGTTCCAAATCACCCCTAGGTGTGAGAGTGAGTGTGAATGGTTGGGTGAGTGTTGGCCCTGCGATGGCATGGCGAGCTGTCCAGGATGTACCCCGCCCTTGCTCAGAGCTGTCTGAAATGGTCATCAGCCTCCCTGCGACCCTAATTAGGATTAAGCGGCTAAGAAAATGAAAGAATGAATAGATTATATATGTAAACTTAAAATAAGTTAAATTGAGAGAGAGAGAGAGAGATATTTTAGATCTTGATGTATCAGTATGATACTGAGTCATGTTCAGCAACCAGTGCAAGCAGCAAATGTGCAAATCTTACATACGTCACTATTCTTGGAGAGATACACTGCAGGTAACACAAATAGAATTGTCCTCTCAGTTCACACTTGCAATTTCAGAGTATATGAAAGAGGATAACATATTACTGGAAAATAGTTCAGTGTAAAAACCTCACATCAACCTTTAACGACTTTTAATATATCCCTCATAACTATTACACAGTACCATGCCATCCTATGATGTATTATCCATGTATTATACACCCACTGACCAGTTTAATAGCAACACCTGAATCTGTAACTGCTCATTCGTGCAGTTCAGTAACCTGAACTATTCCGTCCATTCATCCAACACTGCTCGTCTATTATCAGTGCATAAAATCATGCCAGTACAAGTCAAGTCCAGTTAAAGTTCACACCAGACATGGGGGCTGACTTTGACCTGGTGTGGTTGTTGGTAGGCTATTTTGAGCACTTCAGATACTGATAAGAATGTTTTTCTACCAGAGTAGTACCAGTTTGTGCATTTGAGCAGTGTTGCTCCATATGAGTGGCTGATAGGATAAATACATGAATGTGATGGCATATTGGTGCTCCTATTAAAGTGGCTCGTGGTGAGTGTATATACCTTTATATTTATAGCTAATTTTGTGCATCTCAACCCCCCCCCCCATTACCTGGAAAACTGCACGTATTCTATTCTATTCTATTCTATTCTATTCTATTCTATTCTATTCTATTCTGTTATATTATAAT
>JBCNYG010000003.1:20410805-20429317 GCA_039654305.1 Porochilus rendahli | reverse complement strand
TAATAATAATAATAATAATAATAATAATAATAATAATAATAATTATTATTATTATTATTATTATTATTATTATTATTTTAATAAACTGAAGTATTGAGTAAACAATTTTTTTGGCCTAGAGTGGAACATTCATCGGAAGGCTCTACAATAAACCGTGGAGTTTTCAAAGTGAAATCTCTGCCACCTGTTGGAGTTCTCATCAGGTACCAACAAAATGCCTGCATCTTTTGACCAAAGCAAGAGTTGTAGATCATAAAGCAACAAAACTTATTTTAGGTCCTGCAGAGCAGCATGGTTGGTTTATAAATAAATAGTGTTATTTTATTATCACTGCAAAATTTTCTGGGAAGCTAATGCAGTGAGGATAAGATAGGAGAGGCGGGGTCATAATTTATTATTATACTATGAACTGTGGGTGCTGCATTCTTCGCTAACTGAATCTTGTTTATACAGCTACTGGTGCACCCGCAGCCCACCCCTCATTCCCCCCTCAATCCTAACGTTCTTCAAAGCTCTAGTTTTCCAGAGACATGTATGCGCATAATGTAGTGATATGATGATTGACAGTGGAATTTTTAGTATGGCATTACTGGCCAAACAGTTAACCTAAGTGTGTTTCCGGGTCATCACATTGCTTTTATTGACATTGATGCTGGATTTGGTGATTTTAAACCACTTGAGAGCCATTGATACAATCTTGAGCAAGACTCTTAACCCTAAAATATATCCTGAAATGTAAGTCACTTAGGATAAAAGAGATGAATCTTTTAAAAAACAGTGGTGTGGTGTGAGTTTGAAATGTTTGGTTCCATCCAAGCGGTTAAACTACTGATTCCAGATTAAATGCCACAACCCATGTTTCCTCAAGTGTTAAAGATACATAGGTATAGTGTTCACATATAATCTTTTCCAGACACATTCTGGACACATTTACAGATTATGGAACATGATGCATTTACCCCCATTTCATTTATTTGTGCTGGTAGAACCACCAAAGCTCAGATACCTAGTATCTCTTATTCACCTGTTTTACATCTTGTTTTTGTTCTGTTTACAGTATTACTAACAAATAATAAGAAGACTGTGTGACCAGAAGAACAATAGTATGCATGCACGGTAACTTGATAGTGCAACAGGGATTTGTAGAAAGGGAAAAAGTCTGAGACTGAGTATTAAGAAAAAGAAGAAGAAATAATAAAAAAAATTGCAATGTTGACTAATATCATCGTGCCTGGTACAGGAGTCATTGACACTCATTTACTGGAGTAATCAAATGGTTTCAGTAAGACACTGTAGCCGAATCCATCTTATTTCTTAGAGATACCACTTCATTTATTTAATTAAAATGGCTGATAAGTAAATGGGCCCCTTTAAGCTCATAAAATAGGAGGCAGAAATTGTGTGGCGAAAAACACCTTCTTTTTGTCACTAGAAGCCCACTGAATGTGTAGTTAACGATGAACTGAATGAATGAGAGGAATGTTCACAAGTGACCAGTGTAATGTAATTTGAGTAATGCAGAGTAAAAAAAATCACTGCCAGCAGGAGCAGCAGGTGCTGCTGCAACATCCAACAAAACAAACATGACATGCATCAACTGACATGAGAATCGGAGGTGACACTTTGTCAACAGATACTAACCATAAGGGAAAACACACACACACACACACACACACACACACACACACACACACACACACACACACACACACACACACACCAAATTAGCTTATATATCCCGACTATAACCATATTTTAATTCTCCTTTATTATAATTACTCTACCCTTTTAGAATATTTTTTTGATATTGATACTATATTGTAATAGTACTTCTTTTTGAGGATAGTAATTTAACAGTGCTACCTCAGACACAATAATATGTTGAGGTCCAGTCCCAGACCTCAACTCTTCACCTGTCATGCAAAAAGTATATGGCTGCTCAGGATTCTATCTGACTTGTTAAGAAAATCTTCTAATTAATAATTAATAATTGAACATATTTACATGAACAGTGAGATTAGACCAAAGGCCAAAATTAGTAGGATGAATAGTAAGACCTTTATCTTTAACTGGCCCCTGTCTTCTGAACTAGTGGTACAACTCATCTGAA
This sequence comes from Porochilus rendahli, assembly GCA_039654305.1. Taxonomy (NCBI): domain Eukaryota; kingdom Metazoa; phylum Chordata; class Actinopteri; order Siluriformes; family Plotosidae; genus Porochilus; species Porochilus rendahli. The sequence continues at coordinate 20,427,207 of JBCNYG010000003.1, read as the reverse complement.
ATCTAATCTGAAGTCTTACGTCAGCTGAGTATGAATATTATAGGAATATATTAATAGGATTTAGGGTTTTTTTTTCTTGCAAAAATCTTATCATTTTCATTTGAGCAACTTTTGAGTCTGATTTGACTTACAGGACTAAATGTCGAACAAAAACACATATTGCATGGATACGACACATATTTTATTTATTTTATCAGTCCCTTCTGCCGTAGCCCCAGTAAGTTTGTACACTAAGTACACCACCACAGCCAACAGCAAAACCACCACCAACAACATCAACAGAATCACAGGCTGTTTGTGAAAGCAGATTTTTAAAACACCCTTTGTGTTAATCTGTGTGCTCACTGGTGTTCATAATTTGAATTTTTCTTCCCATATAAAGTAAAAAGCCTTAATTCCCTTTGATACTCTTTAGTAGTTATGTTTTCGATATCTTGTGTGTTGATAGTTCGTAGTGTGTGAACGTCAGTAGGTTTTAAGAGCATACTATACCTTCACATAAACATAAATAATAAAAAAAATATATAAGTAATGCCCTTTTTCACCCTGATCTTTTTTAATAACACAGATAACTCATGTAAACACAGATAACCTTGATAAATCATTTGTTTTTCTATCAGAAGTTAGTGTTGCACACGAAAGCTCAAAATAGGCTATTGATGATTGCAGGAAGTTAATGATTAGGTGCTCAGGAGGTTGTTATTGCTTAAGGCGGTATGAAGTTCCCACCAGACATGCAATATCGACATTACATAACAGTCAGGACTCTTGCAAATCATACGCTCCAGAAAGTATTTCCCCCTGAAGCAAGACTTTAGATTCAATTTCATTCTTTATTTGTAAATGAATATCCATGGAGCCAGTGTAGAAACGACAGGTTGCACACCCCTTTGTTTAGGATCCCTGGATTCCTGATATGTTTAGTGCATGTACAGAGCTGCAAGGCTTAGAAGAACGGTCTTGTCATGCAGGTCCAGCTTATACAGCAACTTTCTTAAGGCATTTTTAATTTATCTTTAAGAAATCAAGAGTAAAATACATTGCAGATGAATTCTTGATTCTCATTAGTCAGAAGGTGCTGATTCATTTTTTTATGGCAGCTTTGACAGCAGCTCGCATCCACTAGCCAGTTCTCCTCATTACATGCCAACCACCAATAAGCCACACATCCCTTAGAATTGTTGCACATGTTCATGTCACAAATCAGATTAACCCACATGGAGGAAATTACCAACTGCTCCCTTCTACATACATGAGCTCACAGATGGCCAAAATTGGCCACAGATGGACCAGAAAGTTCCTTCCAATTTCCAATTTTATATAATATTCATTCACTCATGTACTTTGTTTGCAGAAATAATAATAATAAAAAAGTTGCAGGTTTCACAATCAAAAAAAGTGCAAAAAGAGTTTATTTTTTATTTATTACTAGTTTTTTTTCCCCAGCTAACTCTTCAATTGGTGAAAATTGGGCTATGTGATATTCGAGTCACATTATAAGTGTTCAAGCCTGGCACATCGAATCCAGGTGTGAGTCCTTTCTCATTGAAAATGTAAAAATTAAACAGCTGTCTATCTCGAGACTCCATTGAAACAGTCGTGTTTCTGATCCTCAGCTGACAGGGATACTCATTCTCAAACACCACCTTGAATACCCTCTCCTTTAAATAACTCAGTCTCCAGGGTTTATACTCTAAAGGGACCGTTTCATCCACAGGTGGCCCAAACTGCTGCATCGACAGTATGCCATCTGGGCCTGCTTTGATTTCATAGAAGTGCATATTACTGTAAGTGAAAAAGCCCATATAAGGAGATGGATCAGGAGGAGGTACAAGGATATAAGGTGTGTCTCTGAAAGCCCTCTCCATAGCAGGGATGAGATGGCTGTAGGATTTGGCTACCAGATCATCAGCAGGCTTAGTCCCAGCCATCAGAATTACCAACCCAAGCTTAAGGCGTGGCACAAGTAAGAGCACAGCTGAATACCCATCCAAGTCTCCATCCTTACGGACAATCTCATATTCCAGCTGTTCATACACTTCCCAAGGTGTACCGGTTTGATCTGAGAAGTAACTGGTGTCACAGTGGAAAACAGGCATCAGCATGGTCTTCAGTGTGTCCTCCCGGAGGACTTGATTGTTATACGCACCTAGGAGAACCATTATCAGCTTGGCCATGTCTGCTGTAGTAGAGTACATCTGACCCGAGGGCCGGTACCAGCTGAGGTCATAGAGTGGTGTTGGTTGGCCATCTGAATAAACCCCCATCGCCATCTTTCTCTCAATCTCTGCAGAGATGTTGAAGCCAGTGTCCTCCATTCCTAATGGTCGAAGGATATTTTTAGTCACCCAGCTCTCATAATCAGTTCCTGTCACCTCGTCTGCCATGACATGGGCCAGCAGGGAGAAGGCCAGGTTACTGTAATGGCATCTGGGGACAGAGACAGGCAAGAATACATAGATCAGTCATAACATTAGCACCACCTGACTGGCCTGCAGACCCATACACAGCAAGCTGCACTGCGCTCTGTGTTCTGACACCTTTCTATGATAGTCAGCATTAACAGTTTGAGCAATTTGTGCTACAGTAGCACTTCTATGTGATCAAACCAAACACTATCCTTAGGAATAATATGCACATCAGTGAGTCTTGAGCATCCATGACACCCTTGCAAGTTCACTTGTTGTCCTTCCTTGGACCATCTGTGGTGGATACGCACCACTGCATACCAGGAACACCCCACAAAACCTGCCATTTTGGAGATGAGTGGACAAAGTCACTCAAATCGTTATGCTCATTGCTCATTGCTCATTTTTCCTCCTTCCAACACACCGACTTCATAAAACAACTGTTTACTTTCTGCCTAATACATCCCACTCCTTACCCTGGGTTTACACTGGGGCGTGATGTCCGCAATCTCAGTGCTTTTAAAAAAGCGTGGACACTACGGTTTATGGCTATTCTTAAAGCTCGACTGGGGTGTAGAAAAGAAGCAGGGTGCAGCCAAGAGAGGAAACATGAAGCAATCGTGTTTCCAAGTTCATCAAGATCCCCTACGACGGTGCATTGTAGGTCTGTTACGCCCTGTCTAGGTCTATTAAGATCCATTAAGCTCTGCTGTGCTCCACTTTGATTCCCATGTTCAATCACGATTGGTGTGGAATCATAATACACCGTGATAATCGGAGCCGAATCACTGATCAGCGCAATCATCATGATTCCACCAAGAACCCTCAAGATCATCAGGATTCGATTCCCAACCCCCACAATCCTCACGATTCTTTCAAATAGCAGACATCGTGTCTCAGTGTACATTCAGGGTTAGCTGGTGCCTCTTTAATGAGATAATGAATGTGATTCACTTTACCTGTCAGTAGGCAAAGTGGTTTTAATGTTATGGCTGATCGGTGAGCTTGTCTGGGGAAGTCTTTTTCAGGAATGTCCAACAAATCTCACACACTTTATCTAGTGAGTCTTAATTTAGCACTTAACTAGTATTTATCTATCATTTATTTACACATTCACTAGTCATTACGCACCTTTATGCCCTGATATATTTGTTGGGTTGCTGAAGCAGGACAATTTCACTTAATAGGCAAATACTGTACCTGCCTATCATTAAAATATATGCAAAATTTAATCAATTCACTACTTTTTACACTTGCATATTTTTGTTTAATGTACTTTACGCTTGGTCATGCCAGAAATTAACAAACACTTTAAAAGATGTTGTTGAATGATTTACATTAAAGCCAAAAGAATTTGCAGTGCTGTAAATATTGTCCCTAGATCCAGTGCCCAATAACATCCTGTCACACAAGTAGTTCTCTTACTTGGTTCCAGGGTCTGCCACAAGAATATCATCTTGTAATAAATCAATTGCCTCATGAGTCTGGCCGCTCCAGAGTAAACTGGTCCCTCTAAGTTGCCTGGGCAGTCCTGCAATCAATAATACTAGGTTATGTTAGACAGTGAGATATGGCCTATGTACTCCAGAATTGTCACTTAATTTTGCTATTATTTTTTAACATATACTTGGATAAAAACTTTGGCTTGATTTTCTGGCACCAGTCCAAAATAGCGTCACCAAATAGTCATTTACACGAAATATAAGACAAATGCTGAATCACAGGCTGAACCAGACAGAGATGATTAATGATCTAAATTTCATACACTCGTGGAAGTGTATACGCAGCAACGAAGCAATTCCTTATATAGACACAATTTACAAAATTATAGACTTATTATTTAAAAAATATATAATTTATATTAATTAGTATTAACATTTAAAATTACATTATGTAATACAGTAACAGGGCAGCATGGTAGCATAGCGCTTAGCATGTCTGCCTCACAGCAAGAAAGAATTGGGTTTGACTTCTGGACTTGGTGAGGGTTTTTTTGTGTGGAGTTTGTATGCTTTCTCTGTGCTTGCGGCAGTTTCCAAAGGGTACCCTGGCTTTCTCCTACGGTCCGAAGAAGTGCGACTTAGGCTAATCAGCTGTTTGAAATTGCCCCTGAGTGTGAATGATTGTATGTGTTGGCGCTGCGATGGTCTTGTAAGCTGTTCAAGATGTACCCTGCCTTTTCACAGAGTCGGCTGGGATAGTCTCCAGCCTCCCCATGACCACAGTAGGATTAAGGGGTTCAGCGAATGAATGAATAAACTAATGAAGGAAAGAATGATTGAATGAACGTGATAATAAACTTGCATAATGTCGTCCAGGTCAGTTTCCGGTTGAATTTTTATGTTCATTATAAGTCATAGATAGTCTCCACCTTTGTTTATAGTTTATACATATAGTTTATACGTGTTGCTCACCATGCATTATCATTTTGTTTCTGAATATACACAATTCAGTGATTCTTGTAATTATAATGTCACATTAAGTAACCATGACTGTTATATGATCTCTATATTGAGATCTTGGTACCTGATAGTTGACTGGCCATCCTTTTGAGAGTAACAGAGGAATGGAATGGTGTTTTGCCATTTCTTGTAAATGCTGCCGTATTAGGAATCAACTTTGGCCCCAGTCCCATCTCTTTTCCCAGAGGGTTCTTTATGGTGAAGTTCTTTACATACTTTTCTAGAGGGTCATCCAAGGAGTTCACTTTACCATCCTCCCATAGCTTGTACAGCATCAGAGTGGGGAAGATTTTGGATAAACTGGCAATTCTGGTACAAAAATGCAAATTAGTGGAATTTTCTTCAAAGATCAAAACAATAAGCTCAATAAGATTTGTGGAATATTATGCATATAATAGAGATATTTAGGTATTAAAATCCACTCTGTAATATACATGTGAAGGGTATTACGGTATTAGAAATAAGAATGGAAAGTCTGGTAGTTCGGCAGACAGCTTTTTGACAGTAAATAGGTCGTCTACATTTTAATTTGGTTTGTGTGTAAATTTAATAATGATATTAATATTATGTGTATATATATGCTATTACACTATTCACAACCCTGCAGCAATCATAGGCTGCTTTCTGTTTTTTAATGATCATATATATTCACTATGCCGAGTTCATTGTTCATTGTTATTTTATATGCATATCAGGTTGTCCACCATGCTTATTGTATGTATTGAATAACCAGAAACCCATTTATTTCGAACGCTGTTATCTCGCGGATTAATATATGGGAAATGGGAATATAATGAGATGAACTTCAACAGGCATACACATATGCTAAATCACTGCATCACAGAATCGCAGAAGGATTTTATTCTGTCATTTCCTCACCTATAGAGTGTGTACTCGTTGGGTGGTGAAGACTTTGGATCACTCCCATTTCTTCTGCCAAAGTTCCCATTCCACAGCACAGAGTCATTATAGATGACAATGCATGAAATCGCTGGCAGTGTTTTCACATTCGTACTGGTTCTCAAAAGAGACTCCACCTAAAAAATACTTTCTTGTTACTAGCATGCCATTTTATCAGCCATGCAAAAGATCGAATTATATAGTTTGTTTGGGCTGCCATTTTGCACTTAATGACATTCAATTTAATTTTCGATATTAAATCTAACACAAAAATGGTTATTTAATCACTTAGAATTATGTTAAACCATCTCGGGTATCAATAGCAAGGTTTGATGAATAAAAGCAACAGTTTTTGGTTCTTATATTAAAATAAAAAATGCACAAAATGGGGTTTACCTGCAGCCTAACGACATGAGCACATTCAAAATATTCAGGCACAGACTTTCAGTTACTGAAAATAATTTGAAAAATTTGTACGTTTGGATTTTCTATTGAAGTGGTTCCTATTAAATCCTGTTTCTCTCTCTTTGGGATGTGATAATTTAAAAACTTATAGAAAATTATACATCTTGTGTTCTACCCTGGGGTGGAAAAACTATTAAGTCCAATTTTCATTAAAATGGATTTAGGACCATTTTAGTCTTATTAGGTTTTACCACTTCATAAACTACATAAACACTGCTAAAGTATCCACAAACTTGCCTAGTAAATCTTTTAGGATCTTAGGATCTTATCCTAGTAAGTAGTTGCGCACTCGTGGTCAGGAAAAACCTAGTAACTCTCCACAGCTTATCCAGTTCAGTTGTCATGTCATGTGATTTTTATTGAACATGGCAGCTGACCCTATTCTCGAAAAACCTAGCAAGTCATATCTTGAGAAGAATGAAAAAAAGATACTGCAGAATTTAGGCCTAAGTTACTGTATTTAAAAGCTGATTTTAGAGCATGATAATCGATCATATAGGACGCACTTAATGGGGAATACAGTTAGAATAGGATTTCTATTATTTATTTGTTCACATTGAGACTTACTAGGATTTACTTGATCACAAATAAGTCGATCCATTCATTTATTTATTTCCTAGGACACTTAATCCCAATCAGGGTCGCGGGGTGCCCATCTCAGCCGACTCTGGGCGAAGGAGGGGTGCACCATGGACAGCGTGCCAGGGCATCACAGGGCTAAAGCACATACAACCATCCACACTCATTCTCACACCTAGGGGTGATTTGGAACCCATGTGCATGTTTTTGGATTGTGGGAGGAAACTGGAGTACCTGTAGGAAACCCAGCAACCATGGGGAGAACATGCAAAACCCACAAAGAAAAGTACTCACCTAGCCCGGAAATCTAACCCAGGGCCTTCTCGCTGTGAGGCAGATTTGATCAGGTAAAGTCTACTAAGTTGCGATGTAAAGAAATGAAGAATGGAAATCATATAATATCATGTGCCCCATGAAGTATGTCTCATACAATCGATAATCATCAATTATACATACTAATATCTGTATTTAAAGTCTCCATATTAAGATTTTTCACTGCTATTTTTATATTTTATATATTCTACAGAAAAAACGAAACAGTTTGTTATCGTAAGCCATGACTCATGACATATTTAGGGGAAATTGGGTGCTGTGGAGGATGCTACGGAAATGGAAGAATGTGCTGTACAACTGGAACATTTTTCACTCTCAGGTTCTGATTCAGGTGAAACTGAGAATGAATTTGCAATTTAAATGCCCTCAGAACAAAACATTTTCACATTTTACTAAAAATAATGTAAGTAACAATTCTGTGGACTTGAGGAGATATCTTGACTTGGGGACTTTCTTTTACTGAAGCCTAAATCTCGATTGAACCGGTTTTTTTTCCATTTTTCTCCAAATTAACAGGATGTAAGTTAGTAGGTTTTCCAGACCAGTGCAGTGTTCTTGAAATGAATGCCTATTGAAGGGTATGATTTTAGAAATAGCTCACACATAAAGCATAATTATATTTATATGACGTTTTTTTTGCATTGCTGGACTAACCTTTTCCAGAGCATCCATTAGGACCGGTAAAGGATGTTTAAGAGGAACAGGCTTTGGGAAATGTGGGCACAATTTCTCTTCATTTAAATCTTGTACCTTTTTTACAGTCACTAAAACAGTGCAAGATATGAGTGAGTTACCTAAACTTACAATCTGACTTTCATCAGTTATCTGGATTAGAAAAGACGTGATTTTATTCCAGTGTTATTCTGCAGTTTTTGCCTCCCGTACCTCGTTTGGATTTGGGAAGTTTGTACTGCCATATAAAACACCCAGTCATGATGAGGGAGAGGATGAAGAAGAAGATGGTGCCTAGATTAGTCCTCGTCAGCTTCATATTAAGGTTGATTTGTCTTCACTAGTACAGCAGACATTAAAAGTGAAGTAGATTATGACTGCAGTTGACACTATCCAACTACGTTTATCTCATTATGAGAGCAGTATTATTTTCCCAACTATTGAGTATATGATACAGTTAAACTTTAGAGTTTTCAAACACAGCGATACATTATTTTTGCAATTATTTATATACCTTACCTCAAAGTATGCTTTGCTCAGGAACCAAAGAATTTAACTTCACGATGCAATACCACTCGGGATCATCAAATCTTTCTCTACTGGTGGTTTTCAAATGTCAAGCAGACTTATGTTGCCGGGCAGGAAGTACAACTGTGGCTACCATCTGCCCATCAGATCCTGTGTAATCCAAACCTTTTTTTGTATTCTTGCAGTGCACACCACGTCATAATCTGGAGAAATCCTCAATTAAGTCCTTACACTTATTACCCATGAGGGAATCCTGCTCATTCACTTTCCTTCTGTATTGCTTCTGTATATGATGTTTTTGTGGGGTGACGCAGTGGATAGCACGCAGCAAGAAGGTCTCGGGTTCAATTCCCACCCTGGGGTGTTTGTGGATGTTCTCCCTCTGCTTGTGTGGGTTTCCTCCGGGTACTCCGGTTTCCTGCCACAGTCCAAAAACATGCACAGTAGATTAATTGGCTGTTCGAAATTGCCCCTACATGTGGGAGTGGCCTGGCGAGCTGTTCAAGCTGTATCCCTCCCTCACCCAGAGTCGGCTGAGATGGGCGCCAGCCTCCCCAAGACGTTAATTAGGATTGAACGGCTTAGAAAACTAATGACTGAACGAGTAATATTTGTGGATATTCACTGCATTTTGGTTTGTGTTATTTTTATTACATAATTTCTTGCATTAATACTGTCTTATCCAAGCTATAAACAGTAGTGTGCAGTAAAGATGATACACCACCACATTATGTCTATCATTTTTGGTGAAAATGTATTGAACAATGATATTGTAGGCAATGAGAACCAAAAAAATCATCCCGACAAGTATATTGAAGTAAAAGTATGGCTAATAAACAAAAACACTGTCAATACCAATTTTTCAGAAAAATTGAAAGGTGTAGCAAATTTATTTTTTTGAATTTTAATAGCATGAATGAACTTCAAACCATATGGAATGGTTAAGCGAGTGAAGAAATAAAACACTATGCCTGAAAGGTTAAATGCTGTAATTAAAGTAAAGGGTGGCCACATGAAATATTAACTTATTTTTTTAATTACTTTTATTATATTATATTATATTATATTATATTATATTATATTATATTATATTATATTATATATTATTATTGTTGTTTGTTTACTTATTCTCATGAATATGACCCAATATTACATGAAATAAACACTTGAATAGTACTTGGTTTCTGATTCATCTTCATTTTGTTAGGAATTTAGTTTTTTGTTTATTTCATCGATATTTGAGTACATTTTCATATAGTGGTACAGAGTGATGCAGCAAACAGCACAAGAGGGCAGCAGATTCTACATCAAACACAGAGTCCCACAAAACGGCAGGTAACCAAATGGTATTCAGTAGATTCCGTAGATTTAATCCTGCATAAATAACATTTAAGAGTGGCCTGGTGGTGGAGTGGTTAACACATCCGCTTCACAGCAAGAAAGTCCTGGATTCGAGTCCTGGGCTCGATGTTTCTGTGTTGAGTTTGCATGCTCTCCCTGTTCTTGCATGGGTTTTCTCCATGTATTCCAGTTTCCTCCCTCAGTCCAAAGGCTAACTGGCTGTTCCAAATTGCCCCTAGTTGTGAATGATTGTGTATGTGTTGCCCTGCCATGGTCTGGTGAGATGTTCAAGGTGTACTCAGCCTTCACCCAGGCTCCAACCTCCCCTCGACCTTATATAAGTGAATGAGTGAGAGTTAATACCATAGAAATTCAATAATCCATCAGAGTAATCCAGAATCCAGCATGGTAGTGTAGTGGTTGGCACTGTTGCCACACTGCAAGCAGTTTCTAGGTTCTAGGTCAAATGTGGTTTTCTTCCTTGTGTCCTGGTTTCCTCCTAAAGAACAAAGTCATGAATCTTAGGTCAACTGGCTGCTCTAAATTGCTTGTAAGTGTGAACAAAGTTGTTTGTTCCGCTGTAGACCAGCAACCTGTCCAGGGTCCAGGGTACAGAACCTCCTTTTTACACCAAGTCAGCTGAGATTGTCTGCAGATCACCCACAACCCACAATGGATATGCAAAATAAAAAAATAACAAATGAATGAATATAGTGATTACTATTTTCTGTTATTTTCTCTTATTAAGTTCACTAATTCTCATTCCTTTGCCAGACTGCTTTATCCTACTGTTAGGGTCATGGGGAGGCTGGAGCCCATCTCAGCCGACACTAAGCGAAGGCAGGATACACCTGGCAGACCATTGTAGCGTTGGGCCAACACACACACACACACACACACACACACACACACACACACACACACACACACACACACACACACTCTCATATCCACACCTCAGGACAATTTAGAAGAGCCAATTAGCCTAATGAGCATACCTTTGGACTGTGGGAGGAAACTGGAGTACCCAGAGGAAACATGGGAAGAATATGCAAATATATGAGAATATGAAGAATATGCAAACTTCACACAGAAATGCCTGAGCCCGGGGTACAAACCCAGGACCTTCTTGCTGTGAGGCAGACGTGCTAACTACTATACTACCGTGCCGCCGTGGCTGTTATTAAAAATTAATCAAAACCTTCTAAACAGTCAGATTTGCGAATTCAGAAGATTTAAAATGTAACAATGAACACAAATAAGAATAATGTACTGCTACTGAAAGGACATGGAGGGCCAAAGTTCAGCAAAACACATGTCTTTGGATTATGGGAGGAAACCGGAATACAGAGAGGAAATCCGTGGAAACATGGTGAGAACATGCCCTTGCCGAGCACGAGACTCATCCTTCTTGCTGTGAGGTGGACATTGCCTTCTGACATGATTGTTAATATTTTGTCTTCCATATAATAAGGTTTTCGGGAGAAATCAGTACCGTAGTTTCAACTCGGTTAATCACTTCTACTTCTTTTAATTTTCACAGTGGAAAGCAGTGAGATTTTAGGTTATTGGTGTTTTATATACAGCTGTGGGAAAAAGTACTGAAAGGACATGGAGGGTCAAAGTTCAGCAAAGCACATGTTTAAACATAGACAGTGTTAGCCTTGCACCATCTGTGTCTGTTGTAATTAAAATAACACTGTGACCAATATTTCCCACTTTTCATATCCTTAGAGCACCGATTCCTTTGTTGTCCACATGTGATGAATGAGGTGCGCAGCACAGTTTGTCATTTCTAAATGGATGAAGTGCACCAAGGGGGCACTAATACAAACCAGTTACAGTTATCTTTCTCATTTTCATTTTTTTTCTTGCTGCTATTCTGCACTCAAGTCTATTTGTGCTGATGACCCTGGCCCACCTTTAAGACTCTGGAGGTACTGTGCAGTCTTCCATATCAGTTGCTATTTCCGGGGTCTTATTCACAGAGGAGTGTACCTATGCTCCACATATTAAATTACTCATGAAAGAGTTGCATGTCCTTCAGGCATCTTAGCAGTCTTAACAGAACACTACGTCACAATATCCGAGACAGAGCGACCCGACGTCACCTCTTTGTGCAAGGTCAATTTTTCCAATTTACATCAGCAGCAGTTGAAGACAAGTCACATCTCACAGTGTGTTAGTATCAAAGGCCTGTCAGAGGCAGGTAGAGTTAGGTGTCAAGGTGTCCTCTGTAAAAAATTTCTGAAGTGGGAAGTTCAGCCTTTTAGATTTACATGCAAATTTTATAATGAAGCAACCTACCAGTTCACAAAAGTGGTGTGAACTGTTATATCTTTGGAAGCATTAGGACAGCTGAGCCCTCATACACTAATGTGCCTTGGACACCCATGTCATTCTTGCCAATTCACTGATTGTCTTTCCTCAGACCACCTTAGGTACATCACCACATACAAGGAACAGTTAATCGATGTTATTAACTTCAGCTGTCGGTGTTCATGGTGTTTTTAATGGCATGGCTGATCATTGAATATACTGTGTGCTGACGGTGGTATATAGGTCGTGTGGGATGTTAAACCATCCCACATTTTCCCATATAAGCCATGCAAAAAACAATGTAGCACTTTCTCTTTTAGCATATAATATACTCATACAATGGAAAAAGTTGATGTCAGATTGATAACAAGATTATAACTAGTAGACCTGTAGTGGTCATTCCACTTTCATCAATCTACATTGCTTGTTTCAATCACATGAGGTTATTGCGTTGACAAAATAGTGGCTAAGATGGCTAAGAATCAGGGAAGAAAGAAAGAAAGAAAGAAAGAAAGAAAGAAAGAAAGAAAGAATAGACTTGGAGCACAAGAACAACATGATTGTCAAACCACACAAAGGGTCCACCGTTCCACTACAAGCTATTATGTTGTTTGAGGTTACATCCAAAAAGCAGAGTCTTATCGCACACTTTAATTTGATATAGAATATTAATGCTGCAATCCCAAACCTGCTTCTCTAACTATTAGGCAACGGCTGCCCCAATAGTCTTGCGAACAAAAATAAGCAAGACGGCATGCCTCTGTGCATGATCAAAGTCCATACAGTACGGGATGGCCTCAGAGGAATGAAGAAGATGAATGACCCTACCTACTCAAAAAACATCAAAGTTATAAGAGAAGCTGCAGGAGTCAGGGTTCCTGTCTGTTTCAACACTTTTCTCTTAGTGTTAGGATCCATATATCACTTGCAATAACTGGTGAGTTCTGATGAAACATTAAATCAAAGATTTTTTCAAAACGTTTACAGTATTTTCAATTTGCAGTACTTTGATGGTTTCAATAATTGATCTATTAGATCTAATTATTGTCATTTAATAATGCACGAAGTGTACAGTTGCTTGCAAAAAGCTTGCATAACCCTCGAACGTTTCACATTTTGTAAAAACATAAATGTGTTTTATTTCGATTTTATGGATACACCCATAATGTAGAGCATAAATGTGAAGTGGAAGGAAAAAAATACATGGTTTTTAATTTGTATTTAATTATTTTTTACAAATAAATATCTGAAATGTGTGGCAGCCGCAATAAATTGTTAGTCTCTCACCAGGCTTATTTTCCTAATAATCCTTTACTTGAGGTTATGCGGCAATCCACTGCACCTATAACTCTCTTTTCTAATTTTTTCTTTTTCAAACTAACTTTTCTGCAGTCAAAGTTGCAATGAGCATTATTTAGTAGCACTTACAGATTTTTATAATTTGTAATTTGAACAGCTTGAAGGTGTCTGATATTTTAATAGGATAATTATTCATCATGACAAGCACCTGGGAGTCTGGTATGATTATGGCCGAGACACAGCATTAGGTTATATTTGCTACAATATTATGTATTTAGTAATAAACAAGGCCATTTGAATATTTTTCTGTAATAATAATAGTCTTGAAAGTGAAATTAAGTCTTTGTGACAAGACTTTTGTCCATGCAAAAATGGGAATGTTTTTATTTAAGAAGCTATAAAGAGTAGAAGAAATTTCTTTCCAGCACTGCTGCTAGCACATATTGTTCAGTACCATCAGAGGGTTATTTTCAATACTTGATCAAAATCAGTTAACAGGTTGGTGAGATATGGGCTTTAATACATGAATGTCCACATGTGCGACATGACTTTTGTCAGTGACTGTAAAAGTAACAGAATAAAAGTATAGATGCCCTGCTGGCAAGCTGTCTAGAGTGTACCCCGCCCTCACCCAGAGTTGGCTGAGATGGGCGCCAGCCGCCCCTCAACCTTATTTAGGATTAAGTGGTTCAGAAAATGAAGCATATGTGTTTATTAACCAGTAAATAACTTAAATAATTTGGAATTTTTGGTGTTCAGTGATTTCAGTTTGTGAGTACTGAGACATCCCTTGTTCTTATAAATACGAGTCAAAAGTTTGGAACTGTTCCAAACTTTGACTGTTACTATATGTTGGCATTTACTTTCTCTTAATATCCACATTTTATGTAATGACCATGTCCGTCTCTACTGACTCTAATTGGATGTTTAGGTTAGCAAATTACACACATTTCCAATGACTTCTACCGTATAACTAACAGGCTAAGAGCTGGCAACACCAGTACCAGCTTCTTATTAGCATTTTCTTGATTAAAAGAAGTTACAGTGTATGAAAATGCTAAGCAACCTCTTTGTTTACAGTTTTAACCTCCATCGTCATAACCCTTCCATTGTGCCTATTGAATGACAAATACAGACAACTTACATAAATACAGACAATTACCAACTGCTTGTGTGGAGACTTTCTTTTTTCTATCACAGGTGCAGAACATACTGTTTGTGCTAGTTGAAAGTTGGCTGCAGAGTTCATAGTGTGTTCAAGCGCAACTTTTTTAACCCCAAATATGGACATCATGAGGTGAAGCAGCAGGGGCCTTAGTGTGTTCCAGCTTTAAGGGTGAGCCCAGACACCTTTTGGAAGAGCTTTATTTGCACAGCCTGGACCTGTGATATTGTTCTTTTGGCGACGGGCCACAGCTCACGGCCATAGGTGAGAGTAGGAAAGTGAATTGGCCAGTAATTCAACAGCTTCACCTTTGGCTCAGCTCTCCCTTCACCATGACTGACCAGTACAACACTGCACCAATCCACCTGCCAATCTCCTGCTCCATTCCTACCAAGACAAGCGTTTGCTCCTATAAATGAATGCATGGTATATATCCCTGTATATATAATGCACAAAACCCCTGCGTTAATTGTTTCTTTCATATCAGTTACATCCCAATTTTTAGCCACACCCCCTTTTGAGAATATATTAATCTTTTTTATTTTTTCCACTAAGATGGTTTTATTAAGCATTGAGCACTTTGATGGCTACTGGCATAAACTATGCATGCATGCATTTTTTACGAACATCCCTATGCTCAAACCTGGTGTTTGGTATATACACGCTGTGATAAGCCCAAAAGGTGAATAATAAAACATCTGCCAGGGTTCAGATCAGGCAGGCCCACTTACTCCCCTCTAGTTAGTTCTGTCATTGCTCATGTGAGCCTTGATGCCCCTCAGTAGAACAGCAGGATCTCAGGGGGAGCCCTTTCCAGCACACTACCAGACTCCATGAAACCCAGAACTGCTGTTTGGTGGTGTGCACACGTACGTACTTACATTATTTCAGGTTTATGTTTATATTTTTCTCTCTAAAATTTCAGTTTGTTTTTTTCAGTAGAATTGTACAAAATATGAGTCACATTAAAGGTGGAAAAAGTTCTGATCTGATTTATCGTGGTGTCATTTTTTTACATTACGATAATCTGGCATTATATCAGTGGTATGTAGACTTTTACAGTTTATCTGCTCTGATGGTTCCATGCTCAAACAGACTGCGCTGCATCTACCCCCCACCCCCCACCCCCCCTTGCCATGACATGACTCAACACTTGAGGTTGTTGTTCCCGCGAGCACCGGAGTATGAGAGCTGTGTTAACATTCAATCCACCTCTCCAGCCTCAAGAGCTAACTTGTTAGCACACCACTACCTTAGTGCGCACACACACACACACACACACACACACACACACAAACACACACACAACCACTCACACTTACACACCTTCAGCAATCTCACACACACACAATGAGCAGTCTCTCTTATAACAATGAGCAAGCTAGTTAAAATAAAGAAATTATCAATGCTAGGAATCATTTTATATTGTTTTGAAACATAAATAGAACTTTTGTACATGAAATATTCTGTGTAACTGCCAGAATAGACCATTTTCATGGTACAATCCGTGACCCACAAGTCAAGACAAATTAGACCTGATTGGGTTGCTGGTGGCATATGTGACCTAAAATCTGTACTGTGCTCACATTAGGGGACAGAAGGGTCGCTGATCTCTCTGGGCAAAGGTTTCCATGGCAACGACCCCATATCTTGTAGTCTGCTGGTTTTCAGCTCTCACTCATCTTGAGGCTGAATTATCCTGGATTCCTTTATGTCAGCTCCATATTCTTCTGCTCTATTTCCTCCTGTGCCTCTATCTGTCTGCCTAGTTTGTCTGACCAAAGCTTTGCGTATTATTCGTGGGACATTTATTTATGATGTATGTCTGCATGAGTCATCAAGATTTCTGCCAATTAAACTTCTACCCTGGCTGTACAGAAATAAAAGACAATAATCAGTAAGGAGGAAAAAAAAAAAAAATTATATATATA
>JBCNYG010000003.1:20352478-20367651 GCA_039654305.1 Porochilus rendahli | reverse complement strand
TGTAATGAAAGCTTGTGTGTGTGTGTGTGTGGGTACGGCGATTCCTGGAAAATGAGATCAGTGGCTATGACACACTAAGGATTTGTCAGAGACGTTTTCTTCCTTATTACTAATTCTGTCTTACCTCCGTTCTGTCTCCAGTGGGAGGAGGTGAGTGGCTATGATGAGAACATGAACACAATCCGCACCTATCAGGTGTGCAACGTCTTTGAGGCCAATCAAAACAACTGGGTGCGTACCAAGTACATCCGGCGGCGAGGGGCTCAGCGCATCCATGTTGAGATCAAGTTCTCAGTGCGAGACTGCAACAGCATCCCTAATGTACCAGGCTCATGCAAGGAGACCTTCAACCTCTACTACTTTGAATCTGACTCGGACACGGCCACTAAAGTTTACCCTCCGTGGATGGAGAACCCCTGGATCAAGGTGGACACCATTGCAGCCGATGAGAGCTTCTCCCAGGTTGACCTGGGTGGCCGGGTGATGAAGATCAACACCGAGGTGCGCAGCTTCGGCCCTGTGTCTCGCAATGGCTTCTATTTGGCTTTTCAAGACTATGGAGCCTGCATGTCGCTCATCGCTGTGCGGGTGTTTTTCCGAAAATGTCCCCGTGTTATCCGGAACGGAGCTGTCTTCCCAGAGACTTTATCAGGAGCTGAGAGCACTTCGTTGGTGGCAGCTAGAGGGACCTGCATACCCAACGGCGAGGAGGTTGACGTGCCAATTAAACTTTACTGCAATGGAGATGGCGAGTGGTTAGTTCCTATTGGGCGCTGCATGTGTAAAGCTGGGCATGAAGCATCTGAGAATGGCACCGTCTGCAAAGGTGAGTTTTTTTTGAAGTTTTCATTTGACTTGAATCTGTTTTATGTGATAAGACATATATTTTACGAATTGGGGAAATTAAGCTCTCTGAAGTTACTGACAGAAGAGGATTTCATAAGGTGACTGTGAGCTTCACAATAGAATATTCTGACAGCGGCTAGAGGCAAGTTGATACACATACAGTGAGTATTAGGCTGCATCCCCAACCCTGTACTACATACTGATTTGTCTCTATAAACATTAATAATAACAGTGTGGTGGTAAACCTTTTAGTTTGCGTATGGAAACATTTTTGTGCACACTGTGCTTGTTCATTTAGTAAAGTTGGACTAGAGAGTGGGATCAACGATCAACATCCAGGGCCGACATTAGCGTACTAGCCAGCTGCAGTTGCTAGGTTACAGAACTATTTTTCCGACAGCCCATTGGTCCGACAATTACAGCCCATTGATCTGACAGCCCTAACCTTAACACTAACCCTAAATCAAATGATCTGATTAGGGGGCCCAAATGATTGGAGCAAGTAGGGATGTCGGACCCGTTGGCTATCGGAACATAAAGCCGTCCCCATTTGCTAAGTTCACTAAAGTACAGACTGTCCTTAACGACAAACTGTTATTTTACTTTGAATAATTTTGCTCTATTCTATACGGTACAAATGGTTTCCTAGTCATAGACCTCATAAATAAAAATTATTATTTTAAATGTGTAAAAGAAGTTTTGACTTGGTAATTGCCATTAAGGGGGCTTGGAGACTCCGTTTAGGAGCTGTGCATGTCTATGGACTCATAAATTAAATTGATGTTGTAGGTTCTCCCTGTGATTGTGTGGGTTTCCTCTGAGTCTTTTAGTTTTCTCCCACAGTCCAAAATCATGCACATTAGGTCAATTGGTTGTTCCAAATTGCCCATAGGTGTAATGTGAGTGTCAGTGACCCAGTCTTGAGACTGTGGCAAAACAGGCATGTCGGTCCCAAGCCCAGGTGAATGGAGGGGTTTGGGAAAGAAAACTATGAAAAATGATGAGATTATGATTAATAGGCTAGAATGAATCGGTACAGTACTAGCATGATACCCATGTGCCGATTTGATTTGTATTGTGATTCTGAAAGTATCGCAGTGATATAAATATCCTGATTTGTTTCTGCTTTTTGTTACAATTTTAAAACCTTGAACCACGTAAATGAGACATTGTGCTGACAGTGGAGACTCAGTGGTTAAGGCTTGGGTTCCTGATCAGAAGTTCGAGGGTTCAAGCCCCGGTGCCACCAAGTTGGCACTGTTGGGCATTGAGCAAGACCCTTTACCCTCAATTGCTCAGTTGTATGAAATGAGACAAAAATGTACGTTTCTCTGGAGAAGGGCATCTGCCAAGTGCCAACATTTAAATGGGTCATTTGTTGAAACTGGTACCATAAAGTGTGACATTTACAATCCCCACATTTCAGTGTAGTTCAGCATATTTCCCTCTATATTGACCATAAATTCAGTCGGGGAAAAGTCATGAGCAGTTACTGCATTTCTGTCGATCAACCAAAAAACACTAATTGGAAATCATGTCATAAAATTTGGTGTAAACACGAGGAGTCACAATGAGTAAGAGATGAATAGTACTCAAGCAACCCTTGAAAATAAAGTCTGGTCTTCGTGCGCTATGGAATGAGAAAGACCTCAAGCCATTATGTCTTTGATTTTTTTTCTGTCTTTCTCTCGTTCAAAAAGCAAAACAGTGAAGTTTATTATATCGGTTAGTAGAAAAATTGTGGAAGATGTTTGACGTTTGCAGAGAGAATGAAATCGGTACATTACGTTTTATCTCTATGTCATCCTTATCCACTATCATCTCAGCACAATGCCATCTGCATATCAATGCGTGCATGACTGTTCGTCTACTCTACATGGATCACGGAACGATAACGAACACAAATCCTTCTCTTCATGGGAATGCTAAGCCTTCCCTGAGCGGTAATGCTATCCTATAGAAGGATTTAGGGAGAAGGTGTTTTTCCTTCGCTCGCCCGGCTCTCTGCAGATATGAATACATTTGTAGAGACAGAAGAGTTGAAATGAGGAAATGATTTTGGCAGAGTTCTCCTGGGCACTGTTGACAGAATATAAATTACTAACGTCCCTCCATCTGGAGCGGTTGACGGATGAAAATCGGCAATATCCTCAGCGAGCATGAGGCAGATTGTCTCTTTTATTTCCCCTGGTGTTAATCCCCTCGCCTGCACCACTTTAATGACACTACTAATTGACTAATTTGGAGTGTGGAGAGGGAGCAATGTGCATGCTTAGGCACGGCTCTCCCTGGTGATTCCATTCAAATATAAAGCCACAACTAATATATCCCCCTGTGGTGGTTACCAAAAAGTGTATGCGGGGGGGAAAAAAGGATTGAGGATCTGTATTATTAGAATTATTCTCATTAGGAAGAGGTGCAAACATTTATTTCATTGTTTTAAGCTTGTTGCCGAGCGTAAAACAATTTAAATTCAGAGCAAATTACTGATTTGTATACTTGGAGAGACTAACTTTGAAAATCAGCCGGAGGTTATTACACGATTACTGCGTGTAACAATATTACAATTATCATTAACTTCGGGGGAAATTGATAACCATGTTTGAGTTATGAAAAGCTAATTCTGGTGATCTGATATTCATGTGCTCTCATTAAATTAAGATTTGCATGCCGGCAATAACAAACAGTTTAGTGAATTGCAAATATAACGAAATATTAAATTAATAAGGATCAGCGGTAGCCCGGTGGCGTAGTGGTTAACATGTCCGTCTGACAGCAAGAAGGTTTGAGTCCTGGGCTCGGGCGTTTCTGTGTGGGGTTTGCATGTTCTCCCTGTGCTTGCATGGGTTTCCTTTGGGTACTCTGGTTTCCCTCTACAGTCTAAAGGCATGCACATTAGGCTAATTGGCTGTTTCGAGGTGTGTGTGAATCATTGTGTCTGTGTCTTGCGATGGTCTGGCGAGCTGTTCACTCACAGCAGTGTCTGCTGAGATGGCCAGATAGTGTCAAATAGTAATTAAACAAGACACGTGTCCGACTCATTGAGAACGCTAGCTTTTTCATGCATCATCATCATCATCATCATCATTATCATGATCACACCTAATATTAAAAACCTAGAAGCAGCATGTAAAGCTCTGCAGTGGGATTTCCACGGGTGGTTGTGCCCCTTTCTGTGTCATCAACATAGAGGGTGTAGTACGGGAAGATAATGATGATGGCACTAGTGGGATCTCGTGAGAAAGGACTAAGCAATAAGCATGGGACATCCCATAATAGCAGCGTTTTTTAAGCCTGGATTTACTTATTTTAATGCACTTACATTGTAAGGAGATATAAAGAGATTTTCACAATCTTCCCTGCTTAGCACGAGCCAAAGGATATTTAGCCTCACTTCAAGCAGCTCTAGTAATTTATTTATCCTTTCTCTCATAGTTGTAACTTACTGACCAGTGAAAGATGGAATTTTTGGAATCACAACTCCATTGGACTTAAGGGGGGGGCTACATCATGTAGCGTGAAGAATGAAACTTTTAGCGAATTACTGTACACTGCCCTCTGAGTGAAACCTCTAGGCAAGAAAGCGCTTCACTTAAACATGTGTCTGAGTGTTTGGTAACTAGAGAGTATGCCTTAGAGTATTGCACCGCACTTGCATGAATGAACTCAGTGTTAAATATATGGATTGCAGCCAAAAGCCAAGCTTGCAGGCACGATTGTATATGCAAACATTATGAGCACAATTATACATCGTTACAGCTTCAAATCAATATCTCATTTACAGAGGGTTGGAATGCATTCGATTCATTATGATGTATACGGCTGCTTTATCTGCGCTAAGGGACTCCTCGGATTGCTTAGGTTTGTTTTTTCTTATTGCAGAAACAACCGATAATTCGTGGAATCCGAACCTTTCGCTATCCCGGCTGGTGTTTTTTTTATTTTTTTTATTTATGTTGTCTTGGGACACGGGGAAAAGAACTAAAATGACATTAATGGAGCTCAAGGGTAACTCTGTAATATTGTTCTTGAATGCGTTTTGGGAGTTTGTTCACAGCAGTGTGCAGCATGGATCTCTTTGTGCACTAGATTTCGACGGGAGTAGAACCAGCTGCCAGTGTTAATATTATTAGGTGCATACTTTTCATGTCTGCAGTTGACAAGGTGAAGATAGCCATGCATGCAAACTGTGCATCACTCACTCACTGTCACACATTTGCCAAACCGCTTACCCCTACTAGGGTCACAAGGTGGCTGGAAACTTTCCTAGCTGATACTGGGCCAAGGCAGGGTACACCCTGAAAAGCTCGGCATACCATTGCAGGTCTCACAACACTTCTCACTCACACCCACACTGATGGGCAATTTGGAACAGACAGTTACCCCACTGTGCATGTCTTTGGACTGTGGGAGGAAAAAGGGGGTACTCAGAGAATGTTCACACAAGCATGGTTCATATTATTAGGTACATACTTTACATGTCTGCAGGTCATGGAGAGGCTGAAGCCTGTCTCAGCCGACACTGAGCGAAGGCGAAGTATACTCTAAACAGCTTGCCAGACTGTTGCAATTCTCACAACAATTCTCACACACATCCACATTAAGGGGCAATTTGGAACAGCCAGTTTGTCTAATGGACATGTCCTTGGACTGTGGGAGGAAACTGGAATACTTGGAGAAAACCCGCACAAGCACGGGGGAGAACACACAAATTCCACACAGAAACAACCAAGCTCGGGAACTGAACCCAGGACCTTCTTGCTGTGAGGCGGACGTGCTGACACTATGCCACGGTGCCGCCCACATTCTGTTCATGTTTCAGTTTAATGTATAACCAGGTGTGGTGTTGTCCGGTGCATATTAGATGATTTTCTTTCTTTCTTTTGGACTGCAAGAAGAGGCTTTTGTGTCCTCCTAAAAACAAAGTAATTACTACCTAATGGTTTTATTTTTAATAGTTATTATGCAGTAATTCTGCTAATTAGTGACATGATACTCCAGCAGTTCTAGTGGTTTTCCCTTTTATTACTGTTTTTCTGGTAGGCGTGAAGGTTATGGAAGGCTACACTACTCTTTGCTTGCACTGACATAACCTTGAAAACCAAGCAGCCACACTAGCAGAAATTTGCATTATTGTGTCAGCAGTATTCAGAGAGTTAAAAGCTACTGTACTTATACAGTACATTGCAAGGTTTTAGCTTTAAGTTTCAGGATATAATGTCCTCTTTGTAAGGACTTGCTCATACATCTGACATGTTTTTCCAGAACAGTTAAGATGTGCATTCTGCAACCACAATCTTCAATTTGTGAAAAAAAAAAAATCTTAATTTTCTGAACCGCTTAATCCTAATTTACAGTCGCGGGGAAGGTAGCGCTCATCTCAGCCGACTCTGGGCAGGGGCAGAGTACAGGCATTGTATACAATACACCCAAGCACTGAATCCTACTGGGGCCATCTCAGCTGACACTGAGCGAAGGCGCGGTACACCCTTACCATCGAACAGCCTACACACTATGCCATTTAGATTCACACTCACATCTAGGGACAATTTGGGCAGCCAGTTATCCTGATGTACATGCGTCTTGCTGTGAGGTGGACATGCTGACCATTACGCCACTGTGCTGCCCATATAAGTACACTGACTAGCCATTAATCGCTAAAGGTGAGATGGATATTGCTAAATATTCAGCCAGGCCAGCTCAGCCAAGAGTCACCTGGGATGGACTGCAACGTCCCCGTGACCTGAATAAAGGATAGAGCGTTTTAGATAATTAAATTAATTTATTCATTTATAACAGATACTAGTTATGGGTGGCATGTTGGCATAGTGTTTAGCACGTCTGCCTCGAAGCAAGAACTTCCTGGGTTCGATTCCCCTGGGTTCAATTAGGCTAATCGGCTGTTCCAAATTGCCCCAGGTGTGAGTGTGAATAGTTGTATGTGTGTTGGCTCGGCAGTGGTCTGGCGAGTTGTTTAGGGTGTATCACGCCTTTGCCAAGTGTCGGCTGAGATAAGCTTCAGGCTACACTTGTATGAATAAGCAGTTCGGCAAAAAAGTGAGTGAGTGAGTGAGTGAGTGAGATACTAGATATGAGATACAGCTTAAACTTTACAAGAATAGAAGTAAGCTCCTGGAAAATGGTGTGTGAATTATCATGTAATTCATGATTTAATGCGGATTTGTTGCTATTAGCTTTTTAATGTTTTTATGTACAAACACAACCTCTGATCCATGCTTGTGTTTATTAATCTTCTTCAATGGATTATGCTTTGTTCTTTGTAGCTTTACAAAATAATATGGATAAAAAAGGAATGCGGGGATAAACTAATGAAATAGGTACAATTCATTTTACTGCTATTTGTTTTTTTGTGTGTGTGTGTGTGTTTGTTTTTTCCTTTTTCTTTTTCTTTTTCTTACTACTTCTCTTAACTACTTTGCTTAAGGAGGAGTAAAAAAATAAGCATGTTATGACCCTTCCTTGGAATTATTTTCTAAGGCACATTTACAAGCTTGATCTTGGTGTCTTGACATGTAATGGAACTTTTTGAGGTGAGTGACTGATTGTCTTGACAAGAAAATCCTACACCGTCATTTTTATTTTTGGCCTTGCAGTTAATAAACGTGACAAAAACTACATAACTACTAGGGTCGCTGGGAAGCTTGAATCTATCTCAGCCGGCAGTGGGTGAAGGCAGGGTACATCCTGAACAGTTCCCCAGACCATCGCAGTACATCACACACTTCCGTTCACACCTAGGGTCAATTTGGAACAATGTATAACAGTGCCTAACTGTGCATGTCTTTGGACTGTGGGACAAACCGGAGTACACGGAGGAAACCCATGCAAGCACCTGGAAATCCTGCAAACCCCACACAGAGCCCCCGACCCGAAATCCCCTCGCTGATCACAGGAGTCAAACGCAGGACCTTCTTGCTTTGACATGCTAACCACTATGCCAGGGTGCCACCCATGATCTAAACCTTGTCTTCATATTTTTAATACAGAAATACATTTATAACGTCAAATAGAAATTGGTTAATACACAAGCATGGGGTTGACATTAATGATGTTGAACGTATGAACAATTTTTTTACAAAATTTATTTTATTTTATTTACATTATTCCATGCTTGTCTGTGCATTCTAGCAAAAAAATGCTTTTGAGTTGACCTTTGGTTCACATTTTTTAATTCATGGTTTCTTATTCTTCACTGTACAGATCCAAACTTGTATTTTTGTAATAATTAATCCTCTATCATTATTTAATACAATTGAATTTTGTTTTACCTGTATATTGTAATATTCACCAAATTCTGTAGAGTTGTATTGTTTCATCGAATATGTGGTATTTTCAAAGTGAATTTCTAAAAATTATTACCAGGTATATGAAATATTCCTGAATGAAAACGGCAAAAGTAATTCAAGCAACTAATTGCAGGGCTGCGGAGCTCTACTCGATTTTGTTGTCGCTTCTGCGTGCACGTGCCCACACTGGCAACCCAACATAAAAAAACCCCGCCATTGATGTGCACTTGTACTTGCACTTGTAACATTTTTTTGTTTAGTCAATGATTTTTCTTCTTGAGGAGAAAGAGGTTTTTGAAAAGCATTGAAAAGGCAGTTAAGTTATACTGTAGCTCTTTATTTATTGAAAATGAATGCTTTTAAGCAGAGCCGAAATATTTATATTATTAGCTCAAAACTCCAATTTTAAGACCTGAAGAGAGACAACTTGGAAAAGAGTTTGGTGCTGATATAATAATAATAATAATAATAATAATAATAATAATAATAATAATAATAGGCGCAGGCCTCCCCGCGACCCTGATAGTCATATTCATACCTTATCGCACATACAGTTGTGATGACATTTGCATTACATTTACATTTTGTGGCATTTGGCAGAACCCTTATGCAGAGCGACTTACATTTTTATCTCATTTGGACAACTGAGCAATTGAAGGTCAAGGGCATTGCTCAAGGGCCCAACAGTGGCAGCTTGCTGGTACTGGGGCTTGAACCACCACCCTTCAGATCAGTAACTGAGAGTCTTAAACACTTAGAAACTGCTGCTACTTATGAAGTGTTTCAAGTGAAAACTAAACTTACCAGTTTTGGATTGGCTGGCCTTTTATAAAAATAAACACATTTTAATGTTTAGCATTTTTGTTATTTTGTGATACAGTACTGTCATCTGAACTTCTGTTCAAATTTCATGCTTATATCGTCATTCAAACTATTTTTACATTAAACCACTGCGCTAATAGCTTGAACTGGAAATGGGTTTTCTTTTGCCCATCTTCAAATCCCACATAGTCCTCATCTTTGTCCCAAAAAAAAAAAAAGAAATTAATTTGAGCAATTATTGAGGTCTTTCTTCATATATGACCCCTCACGCACATGATAGTAACCCCCCACCCAATTTTTGCTTAGACAAAACATGGTTATGTTCATTCCAGACGACGCATAGAAAAAAAACGTGGTTAAATCTCCACTGTACATTTCCAGTGCATTTCATCGCAGCTCTGTATGAATCGTCTATAATTCATTCCCTGTCTCGGGAGGCTGGAAATCTGTAGCGGGATAAATTCTGGGGGCAAAGGGGTTAATCTATGCTGAGTGCTGGCTGTCCATGCCGCCTCTAGCAGGCCTTCTTCTCTTTGATGAGTAGCAGGTGTCCGGTTGTCATTGATGAGGCACTCAATGATCAAAGGCCCGTCAGGAGTCTAGTCTTCGTCCGTCAGTCTCCAGCAGGCAGACAATGTCCGATGAGCGGAGACTGTCAGTGCTTCTCCTCCTCACGCCTCTCCTTATTCACTCAGTCATCAGCAAAGAAAAACTGTCTCTGACAAAATAAAGACGAGCATTAGGACTCCTTTGTTTCTGTGTCCTGGATTGAATTCAGAATGTCTTTCTTAATATAAACTGCCTTTTACATGTCGTTTAAGTTAAAATACAATGCAAGTCAACATCCACAGCAAACGTACTTCTTTTATTTAGAAGAGCCAGGCAGCAGCTTGAGCTTACATAAATGTGGCCAAATGACCTACTTGACGGTGCTCAAAATGGCCTACACCCCATCAGCAGATGAACTCCCACGCAGACACACCTGCTCAAATGATTGGCAGAAAAGCTCATATGGGGGCTCAAGAGGAAATAGAGCTCACGAGGAGAACTTGGCAGTGCTGCAGCTGGAAAATGACACTGAACATCACTTTTATTCAAGTGGTAATCTCTCAGCGCAGTTCATTACCAAACTTTTCACACAAGTGCGTATTCTCTGTCTGAAGTGCTGATATGCATGGTGCTGATTCTGCGCTCAATTTGTTCCCGTCCCATGTTCTGTTCATGTTAAGCCAGTTGGAGTGATTGTTTTGCATATCATTTTTCTCCCACTTACACGACTCTACAAAATAACCAACGACACTTTGAACTTTAAAGCAACTCTTGTAGACCTTTTTACAAACTGCAAATGAGCTGTTAGATTCAATTACATAAAGCATGATATGTGCAGGAATGATAGGGAGAAATATATCTATAGTTCATGGGTAATCGCAGCCTGTTTTAAAGATACAGTGTGTAAGGATTAGCTGTGTTTTACGGCATCTTGTAGCGAGGTTTCAGATTGTAACCGGCTAAAATTTCATATCTGACCCCTTGAAGCGTGGATGGTTCTGGGCTCCTGGTTCTGGGCAGTGCAAGATGGAGGCCTCCATCAGATGGGACCCTCTCCCCATCTAGATAAACAGATTATTTTAAAGCATCAAAATCTCAGGAGTTTTTTTTTAATGAAAAATTTTTTTTATTAATTAATTAATTATTATTAATGTATTAATTGCAACATATTTATTGATGAAATACTTAATTGCTGCTAAGAGATCCACCAAAATGCCACACGCTGTAGCTTTAAAGGGGGAGTCATCGGTTGTGGAGAAAATTTTGTCTTTTTTTTCTTTTAACTTTACCCTTTAAACCACCCCCCCTTTGCTTCCTTGAGAGCATGGCGAATTAGCTCCCATGGACCCCCGGTCGCGGATGGCTGTTGCTTCACCCCGTATTCGAACTTGCGATC
This sequence comes from Porochilus rendahli, assembly GCA_039654305.1. Taxonomy (NCBI): domain Eukaryota; kingdom Metazoa; phylum Chordata; class Actinopteri; order Siluriformes; family Plotosidae; genus Porochilus; species Porochilus rendahli. Next base: position 20,356,731 of record JBCNYG010000003.1, on the reverse strand, counting down.
TCTGGGTTGATAGTCGTATACCTTGTCGATGCACCACTCAGGAACCCTGTGGACAAAGTTTGTTAACAGTCAAGCAAATACACCCGGGATGGAGTTCAGTGCTCCGTCAGAAGCGCTGAAGTCCCAATTTCATGGAGACGCATTGTCCAGGCAGTGACACTAACAATATCACGCCCATCTCCCATTCAGCCAATCAGGAATCGGGGTACAATGCACAAACACAAACACCCCTGTTACTGATTGGCTGGACTGGTGTTGTGTGGATTGTTCCGAGCCACTTTCTTTGTTTCCCTTCTACAGAACCAAGGCTGCGTACGAGTACTGCCGCCCAAGCCGAATGGACAGAGAGCACACAGCGCGGAGATATTTGTTAAACTGTCAGTTAGTACCAATGACTGCACCTTTCATATTAAATGTTTCTCTGCAGGAGTGAAAAACTCACACAAGCGTACCTCTCACTAATTTATTTTTGTGCATTTGGTGTGATATTATGAGCAGACTACATTATACTGTGATTTCAGACAGGGCTCCGAAATGACAAATCCAATTCTCAGTGGCGTTTCGCAAGTTCTCCCTGTGTCTGCGTGGGTGTCCTCGAGGTTCTTCAGTTTTCTCTTCCTCCTGGCTTTCCAAACAGGGTGTATTCCCACCTCGTGCTCGCTTCTCCCAGTGCTAGGTCCATTCCTGCGATCCCTGAGCAGGAGTAGGGTCATGTGATTATTCCCACAGGAAACTATCTAAAAAAAATTCCTCTTAGCTGAGTATACATATAATACATCCGTGCTTGACACAAAATTAAATGAATTGATTAAATTTATGGAATTTTTTTTATTTTTTTTTTTTAAGCCTTGAATAGTCATTTGTAAATTGATTTCAATTAGAACTATTTCAAATCTTGTTTGCATTAATTTATCCTTCATTATTTGCTTTCAGTGCGCTGAATGGCTTTCCTGCCTGAAGCATCACATTCTGTCCAACTGGACATCAGATGCGTTCTGTAGATTTGTGCAGCACCTGTGTGTCCACGTCGCTGGGAAGCCCTGATTGCAGGAGCTCATTCGAATCGCACCACGCTGTCCTCCTGCATAATGCTGAAGTACCGGCCCTCTTTGTCAGTGTCATATTATCTGCTGTAGCCATTCACTCGTTGCCAGCTCTCTCCCCCAGCAGTGCTGTCTATGACTGACGCGTTCAGTTTCCATTTGTCAGGCTTACAAAAGGAGTAGAGAGCATTGTGGATGTGCGATGTTGACACCACACAGCCAGCTCTGGACCGGGTGTCACAATGTCACATAAAAGAGCTTGTCGGGGTTCACGCCAAAGCCTTTGTCTCAGGTAAAAGTTAGCAGATGGAGCTGACACCATTAATATTTACAATTCTAGATGAAATGAATACATTTCAACTGTCAGTCACAGCTCAATGGAGGTAGTCAGCGGAAACTGCTCCCTGGAGAGCTGCGTCTAAGGCACCAGGGTCTAATGAAATATTAACAGCATACACAATGAACGAATAAATAACACCAAACTGGTTCTGATGCCATCTCAGACAAGTATTATTTAATAAAAGCCCGTATTCATAGTCACGAAGCCATGAAAATGAGCTCTACTGAGCAAACAATGGGTGTGACATGTAGCTCTCAACAGAAACCTTTTGCAGAAAGTGTCTCTTGGCTCCGGATGTTTCCGTGTCATATTTAGATGGAAAACACCGTGGACTTTGAGGCCAGATTTAAAAAAAACATATTAAAGGCGGTGGCGTGGTGAATTAGTGGTTAGCACATCTGCCCTACAGCAAGAAGATCCTGGGTTCGAGTTGCGAGCTCCGTGTGGGCGGTTCTGTGTAGAGTTTGCACGTTCTCCCTGTGCTTGCGTTGTTTTTCTCGGGGTACTCCGGGTTCCTCTGCAGTTCAAAGACATGCATATTAGACTGATTAGCTGCTCCCAATTCTCCCTAGGTGTGAGTGTGAATGGTTGTGTGTTGCCCTGTAATGGACTGGCAAGCTGTTCAGGATGTACCCCGCCTTCGCCCAGAGTCGGCCGAGTCGACTCTAGCCTCCATTGTAGGAGTGAGCGGTGCAGCAAATATATGAAAGGATGGATGGATAGATGAACGGATGAATGAAAAACGCTTGTCCGTTATTTTTTTCTCAGTGAGCTGTCATACTGCAATGGTGGGCTTGTGATCTGTAAGCTTCGACTATGGATATTTAGTGCTAAGACTATCATGCACCTGCTTTAAGAAGAAATTCTCACTCGTCTCACTCACATGCTTAATCCTACTAGGGTAATGGGGACGCCGGTGCCTCTCTGAGCCGACATTGGGCGAAGGTGATGTACACACGGAACAGCTCGCTACACCATTACAGGGCAACATACATTCCATTTCACATTCACACCTAGGGGCAATCTGGAATGGCCAGTTGGCCTAATATGTATGTGTTCGGATTGTGGGAGGAAACCGGAGTACCTGGAGGAAACCCACGCAAGCACAGGAAGGACATGCACACAACTCCACACAGAAACGCCTCAAACTGGTGCTTGTACCCAGGAACGTCTTACTGTCAAGCGGACATCCAGATCACCACAACACCATCCGTCCCAACCAGAGCATTGCAGGGCATTAACAAGAAATTATATTCAAATAAATTAGGTCTCTGCATTTGGTCAGTTTTTATCAAAACACCCTTTAATGTTTGCTCCTAGGAAATGTTTTTCCCTTTCATGGCCTCTCACCCCAAGTATCATATCATCACACAGATTCCAGACCATTTCAAAGAGTGTCTGAGTGCCATCACTCAAACTCTACTAAATTCTTATACCCTACACTGAGATGAGCATGTGTTTTGGAACGTTGCCCCTTTCGTATTAGGCTGTCATCTAATGTCGGCTTTAGCCCTTGTACCCCCACTAGCTCCCAATCTCCCTCCGGGCTTTTAAGGCATAAGATTCTTGTCTCAGTGTCTCTCTCGCTGCAGTCTATCCTGCTGGATAATCCCATGCCTTTCAGAAGAATCCAGGACTAATCCGCAAGTTCTCCGGGTCGGTGATGAAAACTTGGTCAAATTCCCTCGGAAGTCGTCTGGAGTTAATGAGGCTCACCGAAGATGAAAACAAGACGATGTCTAAAAAGCTGTGGTGCAGTGTTACAGTACGCAGACACTTACAGTGAACAATACATCACAGATGTCAAAAATCCACATCAGTGGATGTTTTTCACATCCAGAGTTCGCAAGGAAGAGTGTCATGGGGTCCAGGCAATGTAGAATAAAATCATAGTAAGGAGGCACACTTATAAACTTTTAAGTGTTTCTTGTGTTAAATGCAGGAACACCACCAATACTGGGTATTATAAATCATATTACCGATATTAATATCAACAATATAATGTTATTAACAAAATAATATTAATACACGATTAACAATATTACCATACATTTTACAAAATAAAACAAACCTACTTGCCATTAAATACATAGCACTGTTAATTTATATAGAAAGCGATCAATTAAACAATACTACCCACTGTAATTATTATTATTATTATTATTATTATTATACCGTATGTTACTGTAAATAGTGAACCACCGCAAAAAGTGCCTGCATTTCTCAAAACTACTTTTTCTCTTTTCTACTTTTATGCTTTTCATTGACATCATCATCCTTTGGCCTTGGCCGAGATGTTACGCCCCACTGACCACCACACATCTCAGTCAGCCATTGCTGAAAGGTCAAATCGGGATCATGCACCCCAAAGTTAAAAGTACATTGGAGACAGCTGGGCTTCCTCACTCATGGAAACATTACTTAATGGGATGGCTCAGTGCTTAAGGTGCTGGGTTACTGTTCGGAAGGTCAGGAGTTCAAGACATCGCACCAGTGAACTGCCGCTGTTAAGCGCTTCAGCAACTTTTCACCTTGACCTCTGCCAAGATGGTTTTGTTTTTGGTCAGTGATGGTTGTCAAGCTATTTCAATTTGTTATTTCATTATGTGTTAGCAACTAAATAAATAAAGTTATGAATGGATTTTGATTACTTGTTTCTGGAGTAATACTTCATCAGATTTTGGTGGTGAGCCGGATTAAACTCAGCATCCAGGAATGAAAAAAAATTATTTTATACCTTGTGAGATGGCATGGGAAGTGGGGAATTGCAGAAGGTCCAGCTGGGGGCACTGTGTGCTTTTTGTACTTTTGAGTTGGTGGAGGTTTACACTGTCCTGTGTGTGTGTGTGTGTGTGTGTGTGTGAGATCGG
>JBCNYG010000003.1:20253012-20265682 GCA_039654305.1 Porochilus rendahli | reverse complement strand
CAATTGCTCAGTTGTATAAAAATGATAATTGTAAGTCGCTCTGGATAAGAGCGTCTGCCAAATGCTGTAAATGTAAATGTCTCGTTATTGGTTTGTTCAGAGTCCAGACTCGTTCCTTCTTTTACATTTCTCATTTTGTGCAGGCTTCATCGGGAAGATCGTGCTTCAGATCCCCTTCTATCGCCCTCATAGTGAGCCATGGGTTATCTCCATGTCTGAGCTGAACCTGATCATTGGCCCTGCCCGTCCCCAGGAATATGATGAAACGCAAGAAAGGGAAGCAGAGCGAGAGCAGAAGAAACGCTTGCTCAAAGCCTTAGAGGACAAATGGAAGGTAGTAGATACAGAGACAGTAATGCACATAACTTAAATGCAGAGTAACTGGTTCCGCCGCATTCAGAACTTTACAATCTGTCTGTTATTCAGAGTGAACGTGAGCGGAGAGGCGAGTCATACTGGTACTCAGTCACTGCATCCGTGGTCACCAGAATAGTGGAGAATATTGAGGTATCTATTTCTGCCAATTTCCTGCTTGTGATCCTATCATTTAAATCTAAGTGTCTACTCCAGGGCCTGTCTCTCTGTGTTGTAGCTGAAGATTCAAGGTGTGCACCTAAGGTTTGAGGATGACGTGTCTAACCCAGAAAAACCCTTTGCCTTCGGGGTTTGCATTAAGAACGTCTCAGCACAAAACTCCTCCCAGGAACCGGTGAGATGATTAAATGTTAAGAGGTGTGGCCTCAATAACACAGCTCTGTATGTGATATTACAATGCTCTGCTCATAGACACAGAAGCTCACGCGGCAAAAGCAGCTGGAGATTGAGGAGTTCAGTGTGTACTGGGACACACAGTGCACCATGCTCGGGGAGCTTCCTCTGTCTGAAATACAGGTAGTGTGTTTGTGACATGATCTGGGCTTCTAAGATGCTAGAATAAGTTTATTTATTAATTTATTTAGTAATAGTAATAGTAATAAGATGGCCGTCGATTGTTTATAATTGCTCGGCTGTGGCTGGTGCGAGTCCATCATGACCTCAAGTTTAAATTGTAAAACGCACTGCTCTTAATTCCCCAATAGGAAAGTATGACGATGTGCATACAGAGCAGGGAGCATCAGTATATATTCGAGCCAGTTTGTGCGTCGGTGCTGCTGAGGAGAAACGCTTCAAAAGAACCGCTCCGATCCCGCCACACGCCACGTATCGAAGGCCAAGTGCAGCTGGAGCCCCTCTCACTACACCTTTCTCAGGTAATTCATGCCGCACACTCAGCGACTTGGGTCCTATTTTATTATTTTTATTTAATTAAGAAAGAAATGCTCAGGGATGGGTGTTTGATTTCGGTTAAATCCGTCGTCCAGGTTCAGTATCAGCAGATAATGGCTTTCCTCAAGGAGCTCGACCGGCGAGAAAGGGAGATGCTTTTCCGCAAGTGGAGACCCAAAGTCTCGGTCTCAGGAAAGTAAGTAAAATATTATGTTTAAGTAAAGAATGCAAGCCACGATGGGTAAATTTTTATTGGACCATTGTAAATGGTGGCGTGTTTGCCTTAGCTGCCGGCAGTGGTGGAAGTTTGCCATCAACGCTAATCTGGAAGAGATAAGAGAGAAGCAGAGACGGAATACCTGGGACTTTGCACTTCAACGAGCCAGTGATACCCAGCTCTACACAAAACTGTATGGACTACGGCTTAAGGGAGTCGCTCTGAGTTTACAGGAGGAGGTGAATCTTCTTAAGCAGCTCTAGGGATTTAAGTGCTTGGAGGAGTAAAGTGTAGACAACATATCTGTCAAAAGTTTTATTTTTTATTGCCAGGTTGCTAAATAGTATTTTTATTTATGACTTGGGGTTGACAATCAGATCAAAGTGAAAGAGTAATTTAATTTAACTTTAAATACAATAACTCTTTTATATAGTAATTCCTGCTATAGCTGCAGAAATGTGGTGTCTGTGTCTCATAAACAGGGTGAGATTGAAAGGATTGAAGATGAACAGACCCTGGAGGAGTTACAGATTCTCAGGGAAGTTGTTCACGAGTCCTTTCGAAAGCAGGAGGAAATTGCCGAGGTAAGCTGCTATGACAGTGTTCTCCTCACAGCATCTGTGTACATTAGTGGCTGAAACAACAGACATGTACGTCAGTGATCAGTGACTGTTGGGCTCCTGACTGGCATATTCACCCTGTCATCCAGCCATCTGTAACCTATTAGAGCTAACCGGCTGAGCTCCTAAGGAGGAAGGAATGGAATACGTTCTCTTTCCTATCACTCATAAGTAACCGTAGTCAATCACGGGCATCTGTAAGCTCATGCTGTACGTGTGTGTTACGCCGATTATGCATGTGGTCAGCTTGCGTCAAGTGGAGACATTTGCCCTCCTTGTTTGGTAGCTGTTGTGTGATTGGTTGTTTAACCTATTAGGCGATGAGTTATTTAATATTTTGTATCCTGGTGTCAGGGTTTACGAGAACCCATGTCAGAGCCACCAGCTTCTTCACCATCTGGCTCCATTCCAAGAAGTGGCAGTTCTGGTATGATTCAGTACCTGCAGTCTTGGTTTCCTGGTTGGGGTGGTTGGTATGGAGGTGTTGAGAGAGGACCTGATGGCCAGCCAGTGACAAATGAGCTCATGCCAGGAAGTGGCCAATGGGATATCCTGGGTGAGCTGTTACGCATTTCTATTTATGTAATAAAAATGGTGATGATGTAGAATGTAATGTACATATATACCACTTTACTGTGCTTTAATCATGGCAAGCTGTCTTAAAATAGCACAGGGGACAGTATAAATTTCAATCTCTCATGCTGTCCCCAGCTGAAACAGACGACCTGTTTGACCCGCTGGAAGACTCTCAAACACTGAATACCTTTACTCGGAGGGATCACCTGTTTGCACGGCTGGATTTCTCCTTAGAGAAGGCAACTGTCACTCTTTTCCAGGAAGACAAACTGAATCGGTTATCCAGTGAGAGTGGCGTTATTCAGCTGGAATTCTCAGGTGTTGTCATCTTAATATGCGGTTTTAATTCTTTCAGAAAGAAAACTTTCTCGAATGTAATATTTTTCCCCCTGAAGCTGAATGTTTTTCTGTTTTGCAGGAGTGAGGATTGGTGTTGAGTCTCTTCCCCGCTCAGAGTCGTCTTTACTTTCTGTAAAGCTTGGAGGGCTGTTTCTCAGAGACCTCACCACCCAGGGATCTATTTTTCCTGTCCTGGTTTCACCAAAATCGGTGCACACTTTTCTCCAGTTCTCAGTATAATCGATTTTTTTATAATAAATTATTTTTTGAAATGTATCATTTTGTGATTGCGGTTCTGGAATTAATTCTTTCATATCCTTAACTAACATCTAGAACAAAATTGCTGTCACTGTCAATCAGCCATTTGGACAGAGTAGTAGCACTGACAAAAACAGCACCGGTAAGAAAAATCACATCAGTATGAATATTTGTAATAAATTGGTGTATAAAAAAAAACCTTTCTATCTATCTATCTATACACACACATATATAGATATATAGATATAAAATTATCTATATATCACAGTAAACTATCATATAATTGTTTTGTATAAAAATTATGTTATGGAATTATGGTATTATATAAATTATGGTATACTTCTTTGGCGAAGTCTTCTTCAAGTACAATTACTCTTCGGACATGATGTGTTCAGACATTTAATAAATTCATGTAAGGATTGTTAGTAAAAAGTCATGTACACTTTGTTCAGGCTCTGACGTGGAGTCTTCTGCGTCACCCGTCTTTGAGATGATCTACGAGCGCAATCCAATAAGGTGCAGGTTTGAGAGGAGGCTGGAAGTCAATACCAGCCCTCTGATTATCATCTACAATCCCCAAGCTATCAAGAAAGTGGCTGACTTTTTCTACAAGGGAAGAGTTCATACCTCAGGTATTTGTTACCTTTCACTATTAGAATTTTCTCTCCTAGTCATCAAAGGCTTTGTTTAATTTTTTTACGGTGTCGCCCCCCCCATCCCACCCAGGGTTTGGATATCAGTCAGAGTTAGAGTTGAGGGTAGCTGATGCAGTGAGGAGGCAATACAATAAGCTCAAAATACAGACCAAAGCTGAAATCCGGCAGACCATAGACCAGCTGCTGGTTGGAGAATTTATAGTAAGACATTTTAACCGGCACTGATTTATTTTTTTTAATAGTTTGTAATGCTCTTAGTTGACTTAATTAATTTGAACTTTATTTGCTGCTGTTCTTTTTACAGGAGAATATTAAGCGATGGACCATGAAATTGGATATCTGTGCGCCTCAGGTTATCTTTCCTGATGATTTTCAGTCTGAAGACCCGATGCTGGTGGTCGTTGATCTTGGTCGTATCCTGCTGACTAATTCTCAAGGTAACGAGTGTGAAACTTTCTGTTAAAGGAGTTGTCATGATTTTTACCCGTAGGTAGTTGCCGAAATGTCATCTTATGCCATGGATGTCCAGATTTCTTGCCTATAGTATGTGTTAAAAGGCCTTTCAGTTTGCAGTCGAGAATATGGAGCAGATGGAAATGGATTGCAACATGGACTTTTTGAAATCTTGTTGGGCTGAACAGTTTCTAGATTTTGAGATTACAGTGCTAATTAAAGAACTTGTATGAACCCAATTCATGTCTAGTGTCCTTCATAATCCAAATTGCCATCTGTATGAATGATTATGTTTTGTTTGATAACAGTGTTCTTTAATTTTAGTCTATTTCTCGTTAAATAACCATGACACCGCCCCTTTAAATGTTCTGGCTTCTTTAATAACAATGCTTCATTAATCTCTGTTCTCTTGCTCTCATAAAAGATCCAAAGGCAAAGTGCAAAGTCTCTGAGTCAGAAGGAGACGAGTTTAGCGATGAGGAATACCAGACTCCGCCCGCAACACCTCCTGGGTCTCCCCCTCCTGAACCCGAGACCGACTATAAAGGGCAGGAGAAGACCTGTGACCTCTCTAGTCTTAAATCAATAGAAGGAGCTCAGTCCTTTGGCAGGATCCTGTATGAGAAATACTCCTTATCGTTTAATGACTTGCAAATCATGGTTGGACGCTACAAAGACAGCTGGAAGCATCTACAGGGGAATGAAGTGGGGCCCACCCATGTAGTGGAGAAATTCAATGTGCTTTTACAGCTGGAGCAGAGGCTCCGTTACACCTCAGACCCGCAGCTTCCCGGTGCCGTTCTCTCGGGTACCTTACCAGACCTCAAAATACACATCAACCTGGAGAAGATGTCTGCTCTCAGAAGCTGCCTGGCGAGACTGGGTAGTCCAGATGAAGCCAATACAGGAGAAAGCATCAAGTCACCTGAACCTTCAACGCTTCGCCATGAAAAGATTTTTGAGAGAGAGGACAGTCAGTGGAGGCTCCAGGAGTCAGACAAAAATCTCACCAAGAGTGTTATGACTCTCGAGCAGCATACATGTGAGGTGCTTGTAGAGTCCAGGCTTCTCCTTGCAGAATTCAACATTAACTACATGCAGCTTGGTATTGAAAGCGAAGGGCAGTATATATCCGTCCTCAAGGTGTTCGGAACGAATGCTCATTTTGTGAAACGGCCTTATGATACTGACGTTTCCCTCACAGTCCACGGACTTCTCCTGGTGGACACATTACAGACATACGGGTCTGATTTTGATCTACTTCTAGCATCCCATAACCACCTCAGTTTTGATGTGCCTACAGGCAGTCTAAGAGAGAGCCAGCCTACATCACCAGTTTCACAGGATGGCCAGTCTTCTGAAACCTCAGACCTGGGTGTGCACTTAGAGAAAATATCTCCAGTCACTTCATTTCCTAGAGATCAGGAGGCTCTCATTAAATTGGAGTACCAGTTTGTCAGCTCAGACTGTCCATCAATGAGTTTGGAAAGCTCCCTGCAGGTTACCTCTATGCAGGTTAATAATCTGGATATCATCCTCAACCCTGAAACCATCGTGAAGCTGCTCAGATTTCTTCAGCAATCCTTTCCGAAAGAAGAAAGCACATGGACGCCTTCAACGCCGCAGATCCCAGCACTGCCCAATGAACAAGACCAAGAGGAAACGTATCAATCTACTTATGATCAAAATAAGGAGATTACGGTAGAGATCCATAGGTTAAATCTGCTGCTTCTGCGAACAGTTTCAACTGGAACTGCTTTGGTCAGTGAAAAAAGGGGCATGAAAATTGCCACAGCCAGCATAAATGGAACAAAAGTCAACATATCAATGGGAAGTCGACTGGATATCAATGGCTTGCTGGGGTGCATCCAGCTCGTAGATTTGACTCAGGAAGGTGGAAGAAGTCAATTTGTGGTCAGTATTGGAAATTTAGAAGATGGTCCTTTTTTAGAAGATGGTGTATTTACTTCGAGGAATCCAGCAATATTGAAAACATCAGAAGCTTTAAATTTTCACTTTTTAGAAGAGTCTCAAGGAGAATGTTCTCTCAAGCTTCAAATGGCGTCCCTGCACTACAATCACTCGGCTAAATTCTTAAAAGAGCTCAGTCTTTCTGCCAACGAAGTAGAAGGCAACTTTCGCTCCATACTAAAGACTGCAGCCACCAAAGTTTCTAATGTTCTTGTTACCAAAACGGCAGAATACAGTGGCATGGTGTCTCTCTTTGATACCCCATGCAGGAGAGCCAGATCTCTGAGTCAGTGTAACTGGCCACAGGAATCCGTCGAAGACAATGATGATCCAGCTGATCTCGAGACAGACTCAAGCGTGGACACATTTCAAGTCAAGCTTATCCTAAACGTCAGTATAGAATCGCCCGTTGTGTCGATTCCACGGAAGCCCGGACACCCAGAGCTTCTCGTTGGCCATCTTGGGAGTATTGCAATTCAGAACTTTGTTCCTGGGCAAGACTCCGAGCGAGAGAAATTGCAAGTTGAGGTCAAGGATATAAGGTTGTATTCTGTCAACACCAGTCACTTAGTCTTGATGAAGGGGTCCAACTCTTGTCAGTCTCCTTCTCATAAGACTGTGTTCAACCTCAACGAGCCACAGTTTACGCGCCATGATTTCTTCGAATATCTGAGTCGTGGAAAAGGTAAGAATATTTATAAATGAACCTTGTTTTTTTTAATTATTTATGACATTAAAATAGGAAGGCTTTGTTCTGAGGTCATATCTTATTATTATGTACAGTAGTGTGCAGTGAACATTATACACCACCAATTGGTGTATCAACCATCACCAATAAAAAATTTGTATTTTTTGGTGAAAATATATTGAACAATGCTATTGTAGGCAATAAGAGCCAAAAAAATCATTCCGACAAGTATATTGAGGTAAAAATATGGCTAATAAACAAAAACACTAAATTCCATTTTTTGGAAAGGTGTCACTAATTTTATTATTTTTTACTTTTTCATAGCATGAATGAACTTCAAACTATTTGGAATAGTTTTGCGTGTAAAGAAATAAAAAAAATACAGTTATGTAGTGACTATACACCTAAAAAATTAAGATAAATCAGAAACCGAGTAGATAATATGTAATATGTAATATTGATGAGAAAAAAGTCTTTTTTTAAAGTCAGTATTAATTGTGGCCACCCTTTACTTTAATTACAGCGTTTAACCTTTCAGGCATAGTGTTCACAAACCTTTTTTATTTCTTCACTCACTAAACTATTTCATATGGTTTGAAGTTCATTCATGCTTTACAAAAGTAAAAAAAGTAAACTTGCGACACCTTTAAATGTTTCTGAAAAATTTGCATTTTGAGTGTTTTTGTTTATTAGCCATACTTTTACCTCAATATACTTGACGCGATTATTTTTTGGTTCTCATTGCCTACAATAGCATTGTTCAATACATTTTCACCAAACAATTATAGAGAAAAACATTTTTACTTCTTTTTATTAATCATCACTGCGCACTGTATCAACAGTTTTGATTCGTATGCTGGCCGAGATTCCGTAGCTGACATTTAAGCTTTGTCTTTTTTTAAAAGTACAACCGGTAACAATTTTAAATATCCGAAGATTTTAGATTTTTGCCTAGTATTTACTTTTTGTGCTTTATTTCAGCCTTTCACATTCTTAAAGACACCACCATCCAGTTAACACTTGAGAAAGTTCCTGCCGTAGAAAGCACTCAGTTCACCTTTCCATCATTGGATGAACCGTACCCCAGTACAGGATTGCTTCGAGTTGAGGGTAAATTTGTAAACGCAGTTCAGGTAAGGCGGGGTGTCTTAAAAGTGCCGTAGACTTGTTTTGATGGGAGGGTCACATTTTTGTTTGTTTTTCATGTTTGTTTCTTTTTTTCCCCTTTTAGGTTTTTCTTTGTAAACCTGTGTATGAGCAGCTCCTCCAGACTCTTGATAATCTGTCTCTAATTGAGGACGAGAAAGTAGCTGCTCACCAGTCTCCAACTCCACCACCCCCTACCCCCTCTTCTACCAAACCACATCGTTTCCCTGATCCGCAGGGCGGGCTGTTCCCCCGAGAGAACTCTCACGCCTTGTCGTATTCTTCAGTGTCATCCTCCCTCTCAAACCCTTTTCCACTCCAGAATCACAGCGCTACGGTCAAGCCTCCGTCTTTCACCCAGGTCAGAGCCACGTTCAAGGTATCTGAGCTCCAGGTGCAGTTGAGCGCAGACCTTAGCCTCGGATCTCAGGACTTGGTTAGTCTGCGTTTCCTGGACTTGGAAGGAGATTTCACTAAAGACCATCCTCACACTCTGTCAATCCAACTGGCCCTTCACTCTCTGCTAATGGAAGACCTTTTGGAGCAAAATCCTGAATCGAAGCACAAACACCTCATGGTTTCCAGAGGTGCCCCCAAACCATCTACCTTCAACTCTAAAGAATACCTTTCGCAATCCTGCCCGTCAGCATCAAGCGCCATGTATCCCGAAATGCCACGCTCACTGCCAGCCCAAATTGAAGAAGCTCAGAACGTCTTCCAGTTTTACCAGAGGCACCCCACTACTCCTGCAGCCAGCCGGAAAAGTAATAAGGATGCAGAATGCCCCAGTACCCCTCCCCCATCGCCTTCTCGCAATACGCCGTCGCCTTACCCTCTGCCCGATTCGGATGACTCGTTGGTCCACATCAACGTGCTTCTGGTGGACAGACGGCATCCTGAGTTTCAAACACGCTACGGTGGCATCGGTCGGAGTGTCGATGTCGACTTCAACTGTCTGGATGTTCTCATCACACTGCAAACCTGGGTTGTCATTCTGGACTTTTTTAGCATTGGGTCCACTGCCAACAACCATGCGGTGAAAGTGCCTAGTACTTCTCAACAATCCATGCCTGGACAGTCACTGTCCAACACTAACCTTGCTGATTTAACCGACATGTTTCCTGATCTTAATGAAGAAGAATCAGAGGAGAAGGTCAACACTAAGCTGGACCTCAAGGTAGACAAGTAGTTATTAGTGGTAGACAGTTGTGTTTGTTCAATAGAAGGTAAACTTAAGCATCTTAATGTGTTTTTTTTTGTTTTATTTCTCATCTGTCGCAGGTTCATTCTTTGTCTCTTGTGTTAAATAAAAAGACCAACGAGCTTGCTAAGGCTAGTGTGTCCAAATTGATTGCACACTTAGAACTGATCGGTAAGTTCACTTGTCTCATGGCTATCACGCGGTATTTACACTCAGCTGACGACTGCGCTTGATATTGTTTTTCTCTGACTTTTTAGAGGGAGATCTTGCCTTGCAAGGAAGTCTGGGTAGCCTGTCCTTGAGTGACCTGACGCCACATGGAGATTTATACAGGGAACGCTTCACAACACGGGGTGGAGAGGCGCTTGTTTTCAACATACTTAAGTAGTTTACCTCTACATTGTGCCTTTCTTTCTCAGTCGGAATTCCTATAGCAGTCGAATGCTAATCGTGGTTCTTGGTGCACCCAGGTACGGAGAACCCGACCCTTTCCTGGTACGGGAGTGTGATATGAAGGTGTCTCTGCAGATGGCTTCAGTGCAGTATGTACACACACAGCGTTTCCAAACTGAGGTGGTGGCTTTCATCCAGCACTTCACCCAGTTACAGGATGTTCTGGGCAGGCAGAGAGCGGCCGTGGAGGGTCAGGCGGTAAGTAAGCCGTTTTCATTCCTTGTTTGTTTTATGTTAACCTTCAGACTGTTTTTATAAATGATTTATTTGGTGTCCTTAACCACCGACCAATTGAGCAATATTATTTTGTCTGCCAAAATGACATCCTGTCACTGACAGAGTTTTATAATAATTGCAGCTTTAGTGTGTTATGATAACAGACCATATAATCTGAGTAACTCGGTGTTTCTTTGTGAAATATTACTTATACTTGCATGTCGTTTGACATCACACTGTGAGGACTAAATATAGGACAGTCGCTTAATTTAGAACAGAATCAATAATTAAGTCTCTCCACTGTGAGCTAAATACACACTAACTGTTGGATGTGCATGTGGGGGTGAAAGGGTTGGTAAATACAGTGCGAGAGCATTACATTTATATTGTTCCTTCTTCCTGGCTCTTCAGGTGCGTGAGCGTCCACAGCGAGCCTCACGTGTGCTCCTGGATATTGATGCAGGGGCTCCTGTCCTCCTAATCCCAGAAAGCTCCCACTCAAAGCGCCTCATAGTGGCCAACTTGGGCCAGCTCAAAGTGCGCAACAGTTTCCTGCCTGCAGGCGCTCGTGGCACCTTTTCTCTCAAAGACAAGGTAGAGAAACTTACCATGGCACATACCTTTTTCCCATCTCTGGTGAGTCCTGCTGTGAACTCCTCCCCCCACAAACACACACATTCATGTAAACAGCAGTGCTCTCTCTGAACACTTGTTGCATTTATGTAGCTTTTTTTTGTGTTATTTTAGCTCATGGCATGCGCTCACTTCCCTGTGACTCACAGCAATCACCAGCCAATCATGGGCGTCTGTGAGCTGGTGCGTACGAGGGATAGCGCTTTCAATCTGAGTGTGTTAGGCCGCCACTAAATACGCATGAGTAGCAGTTCGAAAGAGGCTGGTGGTAGCATCGCTTGTCACGGAGGGGGCATGTGCTTGTTTACGCCCCTCTCAGGTCGGTGGTGGTCGTGTGATAGGGAAGGCCAAAAAAAAGTTGATGGGTGGTAATTGGATACGACTAAAATTAGTGAGAAAAATGGGGGGAAATAAAAAAAATTAAAAGAAATGTTAGATTTTTTTTTTTAAATCAACATGTTTGAACAAGTAACTATTTTATGCACAACATGTTGATGAAGGTGGAATATTCCAGAAAATAGCACGCAAAATCAATATTTTGTAATAAATTTCATAATTTGTATTGAGCCACATGAGAAAAAGTGAGTACACTTACATTTATCACGTCAAGTGCATAAAATTCAAATTTAGGTTTTTCAGATTAGGTGCCATTCATTGGAACCTCCTGCAAGTGAAGCCTGTTTTATTCCTCCCTGAAATCTGGTGTTCTCTTTGTTATGGAAGTGCGTGGTGCCAACACTTCACCACTGTGTTGCCGTGTTATTTTTTCACACGACTGTATCTGGGAGGAAGTTTGTGGGGTTTTTATTGTTATTATTATAGTCATGTCCATCTGCAGAAAAAGTGCTTCGTAGATGCAGCTCTGTCTTTGTGTGCTTGATTACTATCAGGGTATTAAGCAAGTTTTAAAATACATCTCACCTGTAGTTCATTTATAAGTCATTGATTTTATATTGATTTAAAAGGTTTGTATGAATAAGTGTTTGATACTATACTGAATCCAATTAATTCATTTTATTTACTAAACTTATATATTTATATATAAACATGTCACGACTTTGTTTCTTAAGAATCTGATTTTGCATGCCTATTCATACAAGGACTCATCCTACTACAAGGTATTTGTCATTGGCGAGTTTTAGTTTTTGGCATGCTTTGTACTGCATATTTTTATTATATTCCAGTTTTGCTTCTTGGATGCTGTTGTGTTTTCATTAACGTTCTGTTCACTTCTCTGAGAGCTGTGTGAAGTATTAAACAGCTTCCTGGTGCACATAGATAATGGAATTTTGTGTGTTTATCCTCTGGGCCACAGTATGGTCCTGGAGAACCCTATGACCAGCACAATTAAATCTACTAGCATACATGCTTCAAAGAAGCTGATTAGTTGAATCTGGTTTTCAGTAGCAGAATGAGGTCACTCCAATACTGGAGCTGTGGGACCTCTGAGCAGTATTATAAAGTGTGATTTTTTTAAATGTATTTGTTTATTAATTTTTTTATTTTTATTTTTTATGGTGTGTCTGATTTCACAAACATTCTGTCCATCATTATTATATTTCTTTTTACATACGTGTGTGTGTGTGTGTGTCTATACATATACACATGTGTATATAAAGCATTCAATACAGAACTAGCCTTTTGTGTTAATGCCCATGTCTTTCCCAAAGGATCGTGTGAAGAATGCTCAGCCTGCTTCTGGGAAAGTGAGTGAAGGCGTGTCAGCAGACAAAGTCAAAGTCTCCAGCACCACCAATTCTGGCTTTATCTTAGGCAGGCCTCAGCCAACCATGGGACACAGTTCTGATGCAGATACACTTCCAAGTCCAGGTAATTATTGTTAACGTTAATAATAAAGTTTTGTGTTTGTGGCATGAATGTAACTCTTGTATAATGAACTAGTTAAATTGTTGTGTGGGGGGGGGGGGGGGGGGGGGGGGGGGGGGGGGGGGGGGGGGGGGGGGGGGGGGGGGGGGG
>JBCNYG010000003.1:20236485-20251383 GCA_039654305.1 Porochilus rendahli | reverse complement strand
TGGTGAACGGTAACAAAAAAGTTTTGTGTTTTTGGGGGGGGGGGGAATCTTGGGGAAGGAAAGAGGTAAACTTTTGTGTGTGACCCCCCCCCCCCCCCCCCCCCCCATGTAGAGGATCATGTGTGTCTGCTGGACTGCATTGCCGTGGATCTGCAGGAGATGGATTTATTTGCTGCCGAGCGCCTGCCCTGTGATCCATGGGACAGTGGAGTGAACCGCCTAGATACAGACTTGGTTTTCCCCTCGTATTCAGTGCGTAGAACTGGAGGCAGTCTGCTGAAGGAGCGCTGCCACCTAAAACTTAAAGTTGAACGCAACCTGGACAAGTAAGAGTGCACTGACGAGTGACAATCACTTGTCTAATCACACTGTTATTAACATTAGCATTTTTTTCTTTAAAGCAGAGTTAAATAGAAATCTGTTCATTAATGGTATCCATATGGGATAGGGGATATATCTTAAAAAAAAAATCCAAATGACGCCATGCATGACAGCTCAAAATATATATATATATAAATATATAAGGATGACAAATTATTTGAAAACATGCCATTCTTACATAACAGTTAACAACTGTCTTGCCTTGCGTGATTTCAGGGTTTTTCTTGACACCTGGTTCATCAAGGGCTTCCTGATTAACCAGTAGATTCCATAAAAATGTCAATGTCATAGTTTTATAAATTGTGTTTTCCTTTTGAGAACATAGGATTAAATATTTGCTAAGCAACAAAAAAAAGTATTTTTTTTGTTATTCTAATTGATAGGTGTGCAGTAATGTTAACACATCAATGCCAGTAAAGGTGATTGTCTTTATTCTGTATTATCAGTGTGTTCCCCTGTTTTTTGGCTTTATTAGCAGTTTCCAACTTGTGTTTTAGGGAGCTGAGTCATACAGTCCCAGACATGTCCATCCATGGCAGCCTGTCTTCTGTGCACTGTTCCTTGGATCTGGAGAGGTACCAGCTGATCCGTGGCCTCCTGGAACACAACTTGGGAGAACCTGTGGAGGAGTATCTCCGACCCTACAACCTACAAGACCCCAGCACATATGTAAGCTCCTAATGTGAAAAGCTCATACTTGTCGCTTTACTGTTGCTAAACACATCAAACCACATCTTTGACAACCTCAAACTTTTATAGAGGTAATTAAAAATAGAAACGTTTATTTAGGTAATTAAAAATATGGTTGATGTGGATGCGTTAAAGTGCAGAAGTCATTATAGAGGTATCCTTTCATTTAATTATCAGTTGAATCAACAGATTTTTTTTAATTCTCAGAACAATTTCCTTTAATACATTACTGTTATTATATTTTCTGCATTTTTGCTTGGTGCTGCTAAATATGCAGATACGTGACCATGCGGTCTGATCTTCACATTTTACTTTCTGATCTTACTTTTTAAGTGTTAATATATGAAGTACTATATTAAAAAAAAAAAAAAAAAAAAAAAAAAAAAACGTATTTCCAAGTGTATCATTTGTTATGAAACCTGTTTTGTATGTAGTGATGTGTTAAAAGGTACTGGTGTTGAATTCCTCCAGTCCTGAATCACCACCAGGAGACTCATTTCAGACATCAGCGGCTTAATGTTTTCTCCGCCTCTGCATTTCTCACTGACAGACGGTGCTGAGTGGCGATGTATATGCAAGCCTCTCTTTCTTAGTTGACATGATGAATGTCAGTCTGGAGTTGCTGGATGGCCCCAAATCCTTTGGACATAAGCAGTCTTTAGCCAGGTATTTAATTTATTCCAAAATGTTTCTATATCAAGGGAATTGTTGTCTGCATCACAGCAAAGATGAAGTGAGTTGTGTTTATGCCCATAAGATTCGACTTCATGAAATCCAAGTTGCTGTTTGAGGGTTTTTCTGACGGATCCAAGACCGTGAACCTGGTGTCTCATTCGCTCTTGGCCTACGACACACGTTTTAGTGAGTCCAACAAGGCCACACAAGGAAAGCACAATGTATTCGACTGTATTCTGCAGCCCTCTAGAACGGGCTCAAATCGAGCTTCCTTACAATTGGAGCTACATTACAGGTACAGTGGTCTATATTAAATCATAGAGTGGTAATACATGATAAGCCGAACCTATCATAAGTTACTTCTATATGTTGTCTCAGTATTTCACATTTGGCCTTTTTTGATCGCTTTTAATCTCCTTGTGTCCTAGATCTACCCGGGAATCCTCGTGTTTCACTGTGGTGCTAAACAACCTGCGAGTGTTCCTGATCTTTGACTGGCTTCAGTTAGTGAGGGATTTTCTGCGTATGCCCATGGAGAAGGGGTCGGCACCTACCCGCCAGCGCTGGCCCAGTAGTGAAAGCGACCCAGGCACAACAGGTGCTGTCATGCCCAAGACTGTCAAAAGTGGAGTAGTTACAAAACGCTCCACTGTTCCTGTCACCCAGGACAAATATCTGGAGGTTAAACTCAATGCTACAGGTACATGTATGTCCATGTTCTGATATGTATTGCAGTTCTTTTGTCAGTTCTTTAGTCATAGTGGGTGCTTGTCTCTTCTGAACAGGGACTGAGTTTGTGGTTGTGGAAGACTCGTCGTGTTCAGATACCAACGCCATTATTCTAAAGGGCACTACTGTCCTGACCTACAAGCCTCGCCTTCTGGACAGACCTTTCTCTGGCAGCTTGGCTGGAATTGAGGTTAATTATTTACTGTGGCATTCATTGTAACCAGAACTGCTGCAGTGGATATTTATTAAAACTGAAGGTAACCTTTTTTTTTTTTAGTTGAATCAATGATTTTTATCAATTCATACTGTTTCAGGTGTATTCCTGCCGGCTGGGCAGTGAGCAGGACACTGCGCTATCCATCATTGATCCTGTCAATGTGCAAGTTGAGCTGTGTGGTAGTCCCACCTACGAGAGCAGCTCAGGTCTGCTCGATGCTTTCAACATGGAAGATTTTCCTCCACTTCTAGAGGTAAGAACTGTCGTGAAAGTATTCTTCAAATGCACAGTGGATATTCCAAAAAATCCTGCACACCCCTAATTTAGACCATATCAGAACATGTTTTATTTTTTTAATTGTGAAACTGTAATATAAAACTCAAGTGAAAAGCGATCAGAAATGTTTTTTATGGGGGGAAAAAATAAATTATAATTTATTATATAAATATAATAAAAATAATATTATAATGTATATTAATAAAATTAAAATACTCAGCTTGCATAAGTGTTTTCACCCTTTTATAATAACAGCAAAAGAAGAGAGCACCATTCTCACGGTGAAGTATGGGCGGGGCAGCAACATGTTTTGGGGCTGCTTTTCTTCAGCTTAAACTGTGGCTTTAATCATGGAATAATTGCTCCAAATTACAGATAACTTTGGTGCAAAATGTTAAAGTCTGAGTCTTACTCATGTTTTCTCTGAGTGTTTAGTCATGTTTCTGTTGCTAGTAGTTCAAGGTGACTTAGTAAATCAAACATTTATCACAGCTGTGTGTACTGTGATAGTTGAGTTCAATTTTATGTTTCCCATAAGGCCCATAGCTGCCAAACAGACTCAGCTAGGTCAAGTCAGGTCACGTGGTACATGAAACGTCACACACTGGACTCAGCCGAGCGCAGAAGTGTAAACATGTCCAGTATGACTGAAAACAATCCTCACTCGCGGACAAAAACGGTAAACTGGAGACATATGCTCAGTGGCACCTTGTACCAAGTCCACCAAGGATGGAGTAAGCCTGCATAAAGTTTTCACGAGAGGACTGGATCCCTGTGAGACACTTGTTCCCTGAATAACAACCACAGCGTTTGGGCGGGCTGGGAACCGACTTTGAGAAAACTCGATTCACTGATTCAGATATACGTACAGTATGTATAAAGGCTTGAGAGTCGATTCCGCCCCAGTTTAACGTAATGACTCACATGTTCCAGATGCGTCATTTACATTAATAAGAAATCGGTTAAAATAAAAGATTAGTTAATATTTCATGGATGATCACATTACTTTAACAGATTGTAATGAGCTGCACCGTGCATTTATAACATGCATCTAAAATAATAATAATAAAAAGTTTAATCTATAATATATACATTGTACTGCGCCGTATTTATGTAGCTACTAATTTTTATGGATGCTTGAGTAGATTTAAATACGCTATATATTTATACACAGTGGTGCTACATGACATATTTTCATAGTGTTGGTTTGTGTATAATTAGGTTACACAATATGGGGTTGAAATCTGATCACAGACGATGCTCTCCATGCAGTGTTTTTGAGATGCTCCTCCCTGTCATCTCCGTCCTCTTCACTGGAAGATGACCCCAAGCATCCCCCATGGGTTCATATGCGAGTAAAACATTCCCTAATTCATGTTCATCAATGTCAGGTTCACTGACATTGCGCCAAATGTTGTGAAATTGCCTGGAAACTGACGAGGACTCCGAGGCTGACATGCTTGCACGTAGTAAACAAACCTACGTGACCCGATTCTGACATAGCAGATCACGTGACCATGATCTGTTTGTTGTGTTTTGGAGGGCTAATTCTGCTCGCTCAAAAAACTGATTTATTTCTTTATCTACATACTTTCATGTTCTAATGATTAAAACATTCCTACAAGTAAGGCTTCACATATTTAAGCACGCTCATGTCCCATGTAAGATTCCTACTTTAAAGTGAAATGACAGGCTCGACTTCCAAGCTCTGCTGTTATAGGCTGATAAAAATCTAGTTTGCATTAGCCGGTTTAAAAAAACTGCTGTTTCACTCGAGAGAGCATGAAATAGCAAGAAGGATGTGTTCATATAAGGCAAAAGAACAGCAATAATAACAGTATATTGATAATAAACTAACAATTCAGATATTAACTATTGAACTTCTGAAAAAATTTAAACGAGGCACAAATATAAATCATACATCCATCCTTTTCATATAGTCTGATCGTACATACAAAAGAAAAGTGGCATGTATTCATGTTGTGCCCCCCCTTAACAGGGCTAATCATTTATTTAAAGGTTTGTGAAATAACATTAATTAGAAAGACATAAAATATGCATTCCAACTTTTATTAAGTTTGGGTTTAATTTCCTTTTGAGGTTTCTGCTAAAACACAACATAAGTAGGACTTTCACCTCTCAGCATGACATCTACCTGAAACAAAGCAGCAAAAAACCCTTTTTATTTTATACTGTATATGCTTCCTTACCAGTTCTGTTTCCTTCTATTCCATCACAGATCCAGTTTCCTGCTCTGGATATACGGCTTTCCTACAATGATGTGCAGCTGTTCCTAGCTATTGCTAAGTCCATTCCCACAGGCTCCCAAAGTTGTGCTGTCCCTGACTTTGCCTCCCAACCAGTCCAGTCCGCTACCACCAAACCAACAGATAGCTTCAGGCAACAGACAGAAGCCCTACTGGGTATGTAACTCCGAGGATGAGGTTATTGTGAGGTATTCGAGGGTGTTGCGATTTTCAAAGTGCATTTTACTCACGTGGTTTGTTCATGTAATTTTAGAAAGTCAGCTAACACGTCTTCAGGATCTGGGATTCAGGAGGGATGATTGCAGACGAGCTCTTATTCATTGCAAAGGTAAAAAATTGCGTCTGTCTGAGCGCTCGGCACATAAATGAATCCTACTTGAGCTTAAACATACACGGTGAGTAAGGTGAAGTAAGATGGTGTTGGACCATTAGGTCAGTTGGACCAGGCTGCCACATGGCTGCTGGAAAACGCAGAGAGCACTTCTGGCAGGAGCAGAGCCAACTCTGAATCAGGCTCCCACTCAGCTACCCCTTTATCTGGAGTGGAGGTCAAGGCGGAAAGTGTGTGCATCTGCTTCATTGATGACTGCTTGGATTGCGACGTCCCCCTGGCTGAACTCACCTTCTCACGTGAGATTGTTTTTTGTTTCTCAGTAGAAAAGCACACGTACACAGGATTAGGTTCTAAACAGTGTTTTGGCCTTTGTGTCATTACAGGCTTGTCTGTGCTGCAGAGGATTGGCTCTACCCAGGAAGGAAAAGCTAGTTTCACTCTGTCTGGTGATTACTACAACAGAGAGCTCTCAGGTGAGCTTCACTTTTAAACAGCGTGTAGTACCTCAGTGTTTACCCAGTATGTTTACTTGTATATTTCCAGTGAAAAGTGTTGGAGCATGTAGGGTTAAATCACGCTTGTTATCCGAACAGGAAAAAATTAAGATCACAAAAAAAAAAAATTTTTAATACGTTTGAGTTGTTGTTGTTGTGTAAAGGTTTATTTGAGCTGCGATTTGGAATGTAAAGCCGAGGTGAAATGAAGGTGTGTCTGTCCGTACGCAGGCTGGGAGCCATTTATCGAGCCCTGGCCCTGTGCCCTGAATTGGCAGCAGCAAGCGGCAGGCCGGCTCCATCCTTCTCGCCTGAAACTGGAAGTACAAGCCAAGCAGAGACTAGACATGAACATCACCTCCGTCTTACTCGGTAGCCAGTCTGGGTCAAGCACCTTATACATCTGCCATCTTTTCTTTAACTGTTGACCTTCATATTTATGAGTGGTGTGAGGTTTTTCTCACCTTTCTGTGGTCCTGTCATTCTGACACACAGACCAGTACAGCACCACCAAGACTTCGTGGTTAGCAGACTACTGTAAGGAAGACGAGCAGTCGCCCCAGTCCTCCGCCTCCGTGTCTTGGATGGGCTCCTCCGTGGACCCCCCCACTTTTGGACAGAGTAAGTCACAGGCATGCGTTCACGCTTGATTCAGAGTAAAGGCTGGAAAACATTCTGTACACAATATCCTACTGGGAAATAGAGCTTCTCTTGCTTTTTTTTTACATTTAAACTAGTGTTTTTCTTGCCACAGTTACCCTCAGGTCTTGACTTTAAGACCATGTAAATAAATTGAAGTGAATTTCTTTGATTTCTTTCAACTTTTAAGAATATAATAAACAGGGTTCGCACAGCTTGTGGAATTTCTGGAATATCATGGGATTTTAAGAAGTCTGTTCCAGTCATGGAAAGTCAGGGGATTTGGTCATTTTGTGGACAAAGTCATGGAATATTTAGGTTTATTTATTTTTGTATCTTCAATTGGAACTGTTTGCAGGTTATTAAATAAACCTCACAAAGGAATAATATTAAAATATTGTACAGGTGGCGCAGTGGTTAACATGTCCACCTCACAGCAGGAATGTCCTGGATTCGATTCCCGGGCGTTTCTGTGTGGTGTTTGCATGTTCTCCCCATGCTTCCGTGGGTTTCCTCTGGGGTACACCAGTTTCCGCTTACAGTCCTAAAACATGCACTAGGCTAATTGGCTGTTCCAAATTGCCTCTAGGTGTGTTATAGTAAGTGTGAATGATTGCATGTGTGTTGGCCATGCAGTGGTCTGGCGAGCTGTTTTGGGTTGTATGCCGCCTTTGCCCAGAGTTGGCTGAGATAGGCTCCAGCCTCTTTGCAACCCTAATAATACGAATAAGCCGTTCAGAAAGTGAATGAATGAATGAAAATATTGTGGCTGTTTGTTCTGCTGTTCAGCATAAAGTCGGCTTCTTTAACTGTGTCTTATATTTAGTCAGGAAAAGTCAGGAAATGTGACATTTGGACATAATGGGAATCCTGCCGTCACTGTAATTAAAGCTCTTAAATGTACAGTACCTACACAGCTTTTCCTCTCTTGGTGCTCCTGGTCTACGTCTCCTTTGCACGTCTCTTTCTGTGTGTCCTAACTTGCACGTCTGTTTCTCTCTTCTTGTCTTTTTCCCTAACCTTCCTTCTGTGCTATCAGGTGTTCCTCTCGCTCATCTTAGAACTAGAAGCACTGCAAACTTGACTTGCCTTGAGCAACAGATTCATGCCCAAGGTACAGGTTGTAGACCAAGCAGATAAAATTTTAAGCGAGTCAGTAGTCGTCATTATCTGGTGATTTATTTATTTATTTATTTTTAGCTTCTAGCTTCACCTCTTTAATGTTGTGCTTGTTCTTTCTGTCTTTGATGGTTCTCCGGAGTCTATCTTAACAGCATGCTTTGATTTCCTTCAGTTCTACCATCACACTGCTGCTTTTTTCCCCCCTGAAATATTGAAGGTCATTACTGCTTTTCATCTTTCCTCAGATGCTTCTTTTTCTAGCACTATGCATGCACATCTTTATTATTTCGAAACAGAAATAGTTAAATTATGGCTCATCAGGAGTAAGTACATTTTCGTACGTAGGGGGAAAAAAATCACAGGCTTGACTCTTTTTAACGTTTTTGCTAACAGTACTTTTTCCTTTTACAAATTAAGCGGATGTGAAGCTGTCTAAAAGGAGGCAGCCTTTCATTCCCTATGCCCTGCGCAATCATACCGGCTGCACTATGTGGTTCGCTACCCTCACCACCACCCCAACCAGGTCAGAACAGACGGTTGAGTCATCATTTTTTTTTGAAGAAATGTGAGGCTTTTTTGGTGAGCATGATCCTTCTTCTCTCCACAGGGTGGCACTGTCTCACAGCAGTAGCGCAGACTCTATTTCGGACGTGCCTGGGCCCGGGACAGACGACATACACAATATCAGTCAGTGGAGAGAGGTGCCACCAGGAGAAGAGATTCCTTTTGAGTTTGAGGCACATGAGAAACTTAGACATAGGTGCGTATGGCATGTGTGGCATACATCTGGGTTCATCTGAAAAAATCATGCAGATATCCAGTAGTGTACAGTGAAGATTATATACCACCAATTTTTTGGTGAAAATGTATTGAACAATGCTATTGTAGGCAATGAGAACCCCAAAAAAATCATTCCGACAAGTATATTGAGGTAAAAGTATGGCTAATAAACAAAACACTGAACAAGTGTCGCAAACTTTTTTTTCTTTTCTCTTGCATAGCATGAATGAACTTCAAACCACATTGAATGGTTTAGCGAGTTCAATACGTTTTCAGCAAAAATTATAGAGAATTTTTCATTTTTTTTTTTTACTTCTTTTTATTAAAAGCCCTTTTAGACAAAAGTGGTGGTGTATAATCTTCACTACTGTATACTGAGCTTGGCAACTCCCAACATTAGATTTTTTTTATCACCTGAAGCTTTAAAAACTAACTTTGATAACTGCTCACGTGTTCTCTGCTGGTCCGATTTTTGTTGTTGTTCTCCTCTCAGACATACTCATGAGTTAAAGCTGCACCAGCTCCTGGTACGTGTTGTAAGCTGGGAGCAGGTGAAGCCTGTCTCAGTTGATAAGGTTGGGGTGTTCTTCCGCTACGCTGCTCCTGACTGCAAAAACCCCTCCAACACGGTGAGGTTTGACCCTGTTAACAATCATCATGTCTTCTGACTTTAGACTTAAAGACCAAACCTGGTACATTTAACATTCATTCATTTTCTAAGCTGCTTAATTGTAATCATGGTCTCGGAGAGGCTGGAACCTGTCTCAGCCGACTAGTGTGTACTTTATTATTTTAAATATTACGCCTAGTTAGAAGGTTTCTTATTGATAATTAACTGAAAGTAAAATTTCTGCCATTAGTTGTCCAAGACTCCCTTTTATATTTAAGAAAACAGGTACTGTAGTTGAAATATCCCTTAATGATTCTGTGTTGAATTAAATCGACTTGGAAATCGAATCGGGACCTTGTGAATCGAAATCGAATTTTTCAGGAATTCAGTGGCAATACCCAAATTACTGTTGTGGTTAAAATGTCTTATCTTCTCTTTATCAACATTCAATTTTCCTCTTTTTCATGTGTGGTGTTTAGGTTGGAAGTCCAGCCAGCAGAACCGACATCATACATCCCCATGTCTATGTAAGTGTTTGTACATTTGTTTTAGTTGATTATTAATTTTTATTAGCAATCACTAAGCTTCTGATATCATATGCAGTTTTCAGACTTGCCCCCTGTCAGAGTGGTTTTCTCCATCACAATGGAGGGTAGTGCACGCAAGGTGATCACGGTCCAGTCTGCTCTCATGGTGAAAAATCGCTTAGAAGTGCCCATGGAGGTACGGCTAGACAGCCCTTCTGCTCCAGACAGTGAGTTTCTAACTATTCTCTTCTTTCTATTAAGCCCTAAAATATATATGTGTGTGTGTGTGTGTGTGTGTGTGTGTGTGTATATATAATGTATGTATATATATGTATATATTAGGGCTCTTTCTGATATCTCATAATTCTAATCCTGTTAGGGTATAGTATTTTATTTTGTTTAAATTTGTTAACAGAGCCTGTTGTGCTTCCACCTGTCCTGCCTGGAGAAGCGATGGCTATCCCTCTCCACCTGACCTCATGGAGACTGCAAGCTCGGCCTAAAGGCTTGGGGCTGTTTTTCTGTAAGGTTCCCATCCACTGGACCAGCGTGGAGCGTCCTGGCGAAGTCAGCAGCAGCAAGAGGGAGTGTCAGTCAGCTGACTTTGATGACCAAAAGAAATGTAACTTCAGGTAAATTAAAGTTTGACTATAAAAGGATAACATTCGAATTAGTGTTGAAACTGAATGCAGAGGCAATAATATTGTGTGTGTGTGTGTGTGTGTGTGTGTGTGTGGTTTATAGGTTTTGCGTGGTTATTAAGAAAGAGAACTATCCTGATCAAAAGCCAGCAAAAATGGTGGCCGGAAGCACCAAGCAGATTTACAGACAGCCCGGCCACACCATCTACCTGTTACCCACCTTAGTGCTGACTAACCTGCTGCCCTGTGACCTCAATTTCTACATCAACGGGACGTCAATCAAGGGAACCATGAAGCCGGGCAAAGAGGCAGTGCTCCATGCTGCAGACACTTCACAGAATATTGAGTTAGGTAAGTCAGCATTCATCTTGTGTCAACGAATAATTAAAAAAAACAAAGAGGACAAACTGTGATTGTTTAATGCAAAAGGAAAAAATTTCTGGCAGCAATA
Organism: Porochilus rendahli; assembly: GCA_039654305.1. Classification (NCBI taxonomy): domain Eukaryota; kingdom Metazoa; phylum Chordata; class Actinopteri; order Siluriformes; family Plotosidae; genus Porochilus; species Porochilus rendahli. The sequence goes on along the minus strand of JBCNYG010000003.1, from coordinate 20,240,550 downwards.
GATTAGTATCACTGTTTATAATCGAATAGTCCATCAAAAATACCACCCTGTATTTAATCACCCGAACATGTGGCATTGCTTGTATTCCTTACCTCATCTGTCTCAGGTGTTCGTCTGGAGAACTTCCCAGTGTGTAAGGAGCTGTTGATTCCTTCTGGCACTCAGAACTACGTGGTGCGCATGCGTCTGTATGACACAAACAATAGGCTGCTATGTCTCACCATCCGCATCGTTCTTCGAGCAGAGGGAGCGCTCAAGATCCTCATCTCCGCCCCTTATTGGCTCCTAAACAAGACAGGTGCACTACCCAGCCATCCAAAGTGCAATAAATGAGATTAATAATTGTGTAGTCCAGCTTTGACATCCACATATTTGTAAACAACCTTTGTATTGCTGCCTGCAGGGCTACCTCTGATCTTCCGCCAGGACAACAACAAAACTGATGCTGCAGGGCAGTTTGAGGAGCATGAGCAAGCTCGGAGCCTGAGTCCACTACTTTTCTGCTACACAGACAAAGAGCAGCCTTTTATGTAAGTAAACATGTCAACAAAATGTTTATTATTGATCGTTCTTTCTCTCGCTTTCCTGAAGACAACAGGCTTCCTTCTGGCTGTCTTTGTCAAACTGTACATCAGGTGCACGATGCGTGTCGGTAAAATGATCCACCCAGATGGTGTTCCAGGCTGGTGTCAGGGATTCTCACTGGATGGAGGACATGGAGTGCGAGCGGTGAAAGTAATCCAACCAGGAAACAGACCGGGGCTCATCTATAATATAGGTGGCTGAAATATTCTCTCTTCTCTGTGCAGTATTGGTTTATCAGTCACGCAATTAGTAAATTATTATGATTTTTTTCTTTAAGGAATTAATGTCAGAAAAGGGAAGGGACGCTATCAGGACACCCACATTGTGACTTTTTCACCCCGCTATCTTCTTGACAATCAGTCTTCACACAAACTGGCTTTCTCCCAAAGAGAGTTTGCTAGAGGAAAGGTAAAAGCACAGTTCTTTGAAACGTGCCTCGTATCCTTGGCCACATGTTAACATTGTATATTTAGTATGATGTGAGTATGCTGTAACTACGATTCCATTAAACACACACTGTATGCACTACAGGGCACAGAGAATCCAGAGGGCTATATCTCCACCCTGCCAGGGTCTAGCGTGGTGTTCCACTGGCCCAGGAATGATTACGACCAGCTCCTTTGTGTCCGACTTATGGATGTACCTAACTGCACCTGGTCTGGGGGGTTTGAAGTCAATAAACCCAAATCATTCCATGTTAATATGAGGTAACAGAAGCATAATTGAATTATAATGTAACTTGTTTGTGACGGTAAGGAAAAAAACTAACTACTTAGATCAGATAGATGTTGGTTTGGTGCCTATCTCAGCCGACACTGGGCGAAGGCCGGGGAGGCGACATATGCACAGCCATTCACACTCACACCTAGGCATGTGTTCAGACTGTGGGAGAAAACCGAGGTACCCAGAGGAAACCCACGCAAGCATGGGGAGAATATACAAACTCTACACAGATACACCCAAGCCCAGGGCTTTCTTCCTGTGAGGTGGACGTGCTATCCAACACTCCACCGTGAACCTATCGTTGCTATTTAATCATTATTTTTATGGATTTTATTTTTCCAATCTTTGTTTTTCAATCAATGTTTGTTTTTATTTTGTTCTTTTCTTTAGAGACACATTGGGTAATTGCTACTTTCTACTTGCGGAAATCGCCGTGAAAGGAGCAACCTATCAGATTTCATTTAGTGACACAGACCAGTTGCCTCCACCTTTCCGCATAGACAATGTCTCAGAGGTGAGAGATTAATCTTCTACTCAGTTGAAGTTTGCCTCACAGCAGTAAAAAATCTAGTTGAAAGGCACTGTAAAATATTGATATAAAGAAGATTTAACTTATTATATGAAATGGCATCGTTCCTTCAGGTGCCAATCCAGTTCTGGCAGTACGGAGTGACTGATATCAGACTACACACCGAAGTGAAAGCTGGAGAAGTACTGGACTATGCCTGTGACGAACCTATCCTTCCTCCTTACCTTACACTTATTGTAAAAGGAGCTGGATCCACTGAGGTCACCGCAAACATGAACTGCTATAAAGAGTACAACAAACTCTACTACGAGAACTTCATCTACATCGCTGCGACTTTCACATTCTCTCAGTGAGTTCTCCAACAGCTAGATGTTAGCCTGGCTGGTGATTGTACACCTTGTTGATATGTATTATTAAGGGATTACTTTGACCTCAGGGATGCGAGTAAAAGGCCAGGAGCAATGAAGCATGATGTCAGCAGTGCTGAACTGGTGCTCGATGTCGAGACAAAGACACAAAGAGTCATACTAAAGAAAAAGGTGCCTCTATACTTATTTCTGTTTTATATTTTTTAATAACTTCAGTTGCGGAGTCATAATAGAGCCGTCTCGATTTGATTCTGGCTCTTGCAGGAACCAGGAAAGCGCTCTCAGTTGTGGAGGATGGACGAAAAAGGAATGCTTTGTCATGAGGGCTCTTCTCCCCCTCAGAGTAAACCTGCCCAACCCCGACCTCTTGAATATTCCATGGTGCTGGACATCGCTGGGCTTGCAGCAGTCACAGACAAAAGGTCAGTAGGTTCTTCTCGAAGCAGGAGTGGATTTTTGTCTGCTTAGTTGAAAATATTGAACTCCGCTGAATTGTTGCCCAGTGAGCTAGTTGGAACCCTCATCCATTAAATAATATTCGTTTGAAATGTACACTGAATGCATTTGAATTGCTAAAACATAGCTGTCTTACTCACACTTTAACAGTGACTAATGTATTTCCCGACCAAAAAGTCCTGGATATTTTATAGGACCACCTTTAGCTTATAGTTTTCAGCAACATCACAACATTTATTTGTATCCAGAGTTGGGTTCATTTTTCACTGATGTCTTGATGATGATGGAAAATTTAACCACTCTATAAAGTCTTCTCCAGCACATCCCGGAGACTTTATCATATAATAGGGTTAAGGTCAGGACTCTATGATGCCAGTTCATGTGTGAAAATGATTCCTCATGCTCCCTGAACCACTCTTTCACTATTTGTGCCCAGTTCTATTTCCCTACCATCAGGGAATAAGTTGTCTTTTGATGTGATAACCTGCTCATTCAGTACATTCATTAATGTTGCTGAGCCTCGACCTGACCAACTGAAACATCAATGTCATGGTGATTGCACACTTTAATCAAGGCTAAAGGTACTCCAACAAAATATTGGTGTGTGTAACCTTTTTTTTGTTTGTTTGTTTTTGTTTTTATTTATTTATTTTTATTGTTGATTTTATTATACCTCAACCTTTATAAGTTACCGTGTTACATTTAGCAATTTTACTGTAATGTAGCATCCTTATGGAAGACAAGTTTACTGTTGTGGTTAAAAAACAAAATACATTTAAAATCGAAGAACTTAATTCATGTATAATTTGTATTACAGTACAGCAGTAGACACTATACCTCATGTATATGTACATATGTATTGTTACAAAGTTAGGAGCTGTATCTTGCCCTCATGTTTTCTCTCATTCTCATTACCTTTTTCATGAGCTATGTGGGAGGTACTGTTTTCGTGTGGAAATTGTGTGTGTTTGTCCACTTTCCATGCTCGGAGTGCGCACTCAGTCCTAGTGAGTTATTACCATTAACGTGTGCTATATATTGTTCCTGTTATTGTTACTAGATATTTGAAAGTTTATGGAAATTGTACTAAAGTAAAGTAACATTATGATAGTCATTTCATTTACATAGGAAATTAAAAGAATTAGGTAATTAGAAGGTCTTCAAGTTAGACACAGCGCGTGTGTCCCCACGACATGCCAAAGGTCAGTGTAAGTGTGTGTTCACTCCACCAGTCATTTAATCTCTTAGTCTCTTTCTATCTGTTTTGTCATGCAGTTATGAGCCATTGATGCTAAAGCGGCCAGATCCTCGCCGCAGTACTACACAGACATGGCACTTCAGCTCTGGCATGCTGACCTGTGGCTTACCCAGGCTAGTGGTGCAGGTCTGTCTCTTTCTCTCTAT
>JBCNYG010000003.1:20222358-20235356 GCA_039654305.1 Porochilus rendahli | reverse complement strand
CTTTGAATCTTTGTGCAGGTGAAGGACGGTGTCTCAGGTCTGTATGACGGTGCAGAGGTGGTGCTCGGGCCAAACTTGGATCTGCTTGACAAGCCTCCACAACAGCAATTTATTGATCAGAAGATGCGGCCTGGCTCTGGGGAGCTGTCCGTGCAGGTTCTCCCTGATGGACCCACCCGTGTACTGAAGGTGCGTTGTCGATGATGTTTAGATGGATTTAATTCATAAATTCAGTTGCAAGTTTTGTGTCTGGATCATGGCTGTTATTTGACTGAATTGAAACGCTTTCCTTTCAGATCAGTGACTACAGTCAGCGGCGTCCTAACAGAACATCTCCCAGCACAGAGGAGACCCAGAGCAAGGAAAACACACAAAAAACGGATACTGAGCAGGAACTTGAGGTTAGCTGCTTTTGTGTCAAGCAATATTTTTAATTCTTATCCTGTGTATATGTGTTGTATATGTATTGTGTTTGTTATATATGTGGATTATGAACATGTATGATTATTCAGCGACAATTATTACATCCACAACAAGAACAGGCCAAAGATCACAGTCTCAGAGTTGCACAAATAAAATTTTTTACACACTAGGTACAGCACAGAACTGCTGTGTGTAAAATTGTCATGTGACCTTAAATGTGCTTACCATAACAGTAAGAATCTCGTAAACTGTAACCGTTTTCTTAGTTCGATTGGTTTGCTTGTGTTTTAAACGGTTGTCTTAGGTCATTCTAACTCAGTCAGCCTCAGCATCTGATTATTAAGCTTGGATGCAATTTTGGAAACAAACTCTCCATTTTCTGTTTTTAGGTGCTGATCAATTTGGAGGATGGAATAGGTCTATCTCTGGTTAACAAGGTGCCTGAGGAGCTGGTGTTTGCCACACTGTCTGGGATCAATGTGCATTTTACACGCACTGCTGCCAGCCAGGTCCTGGTGCTCAGTGTGAACCAAATCCAGGTGACCCCAGCAACAAATTAATTAAAATAAATAAATTAATTAAAAAACAAATAAATTAAAAAAATGTAAGGATTTTCAGTGCTGATATGAGATAAAGAACACATTTCCTTTGCCCTTTCTTACATTTTGGGTTCTTGCCCTCTCTCTGGATCTACCCCTCAGGTCGATAACCAGCTCCTGGGCACCACGCAGCCTGTTATGCTCTGTGTAACTCCCAGCTCTAGTGAGAGCACTGTGATGGATTCTGGACCTGCTCTGCAAGTCAATGCTGTCAAAGTACCCAGCAGTCTCACGCTTACAGAGCTCTTTAAGGTAATAATTAATTCTTTATCTGCTGTGGAATATTCGCTTCCACATTTCTCCCATTTTTAAAGAGTGTTGTTTTCTCGTTTTACTCAGCTTCTTATGGTCACTGCTCGGCGCTTCACTGTCATCATAGAAGAGAAACTCTTGCTCAAGCTGCTGGCATTTTTTGGCTATGGGAAAACAGAAGGAGGTACGTAAAGTACTGTGTGAACCTTTAGCTATAAAAAGTTATATTTTCATTAGATTATTTGAGCTTCATACAAGTTGTGCATGACAGAAGAAAGACTGTGTGTTTCAGAGGTCGAGAAGTTGGATGAGAACCTGTATGAGAAGGTTGGCGAGGAAGCAGGACCTCGAAAACGTTATTACTTTGAGAACCTGAAGATCAGTCTCCCCCAGATTAAACTCAGTGTCTTCACGTCACACAAGCTGCCTCCAGACCTGAAGGTACAATTAACACCAGTGAAGCTCCTGTGCTTTTTCTGCAAACTCAAAGTCTTCTGTAAAGTCACCTACAAAGCCTTCATTTCAAAACACATCATGTTGGTCTATTTGACTGTTGGAGGAAACCGGAGTACCCGGAGGAAACCAACACAAGCATGGGGAAAACATGCAAACTCCACTGAAACACTCGAACCCAAGACTCGAACCCAGGATTTTTTTGCTATGAGGTGGACGTGCTAACCACAAATGACACCATGCCACCCCAGGCTTGATAAGCTTCATTACATTTTCAAGTGAGATTTTCATTTTACTTCAGGTAGTCAGCACAATGGCTCCGCCCTCCAAAGGCTCCACCCTACATATTCATGGATGCGCATAAAGATACTATCAATGAAACCCCTTTCTCTCTTCCAGCCAGTCAGCAACAGGGTGCATTTGTACTGTGCATGAGCACACACGCCGCTTTTTGTGATTGGCTGAAAGAGTGTTATGTAGCTGCATCTATCTACATTTAATAATATACAAATAAAAGATGAGCACAATAATAATTTAGTTTGCCAAATATTGCCTTTTTTAAGCAAATTTAATAAATCGAAATGGGTACACTGGTGTGTACAGAATAGTTTTGTTGACCTGTTGGCCTCCAGCTTAAGTCCACTTTCACTCTGTCCAGTCTCTGAAAGGAACTCTGGGAATCCCACTCATCAGGTTTGAGGATGCGGTCATTAATATGTATCCCTTCACTCGAGTCCACCCATACGAAACCCAGGAAATTATCATCAATGATATCCTCAAGCACTTCAGAGAGGTAAGACTCTGTGCATCATCAATTTCAAGCTATATGAACCACCAATGGTACAGTGCACTTTTTATTCACGATTACTGGCACCCCATGTAAAGAATAGTGAAAAGGGTTAGAAAAATCCCCCTTTTGGAGAAGTAGCTGCTTCTTTCACTGAAAGAAAGGAGAAAACTATTTTATTTGCTTATTACTTTTGGTGAATTACAACAAAGAGTAAAATCTTGGGGTTACAAACCACCATCATACCACCACCTCCAGCCAAAAACATTTTAGAATTCATGTCAAGAAGTACTGTTAGATAACCACAAATATAAGCACTTGGAGATGGAAAAAATCTTGCTACAACTTTGACTAGAACCAAACTTTCTTGTTCTGATCAAACAGAAATGTAGCTTTTTATTCAATACTCAGGAGAAACTATTTATGCTCTCTGGATATGTAATAAAGAGAATTTCACATTCTGACCATTTCCACGGAAAAGCAGCCCGCCTAGCGAAAGGGCTGTGCCACTCGGTGCATCTACTGCACATGCTCAAGCCAGGGAAAGTCCTTACTGTCCAGCAATTTGGGTTGCAAATGTATCAATATGGCAGCTTCATTTCTATAATGAAGAATTTCAGTAATATGCAGTCAGTGCGATTAACAGACAGGAACAAAAAGTATTCAAAACATGTTTTTGGTTCTTTTTTAAATACACTTGTACATTCTAATGACTTTGGTGGCATGCAGGAGCTGATGAGTCAGGCTGCTCAGATACTTGGTTCAGTGGACTTCTTGGGCAATCCCATGGGCTTGCTAAATGATGTCACAGAGGGAGTGTCCGAACTCATCAAGTATGGAAACGTAGGAGGCCTGATCCGCAACGTAACACATGGGGTCTCCAACTCAGCAGCAAAGGTAATGATGTGAATCTTTTTGATCTTGTTTGCGTTCATACACTGTGGCCAAAAGTATGTGTGCTGTATGACTGATCCCAAAATTATTAGACCTTGAAGGCCCTTGTGCACAAAGCCAGGTCTCTAAGGCTGTAGTTTTCCAAGAGTACTGTGGAAGATTTGATGAGGCTTGTACTGAGCTCTGACTAAGTTATTATGTCAATAAAGTGTTTAACATCTTTTGGCCATATAATGTATGCCCTTTAGCCATCCCATAATTTCTAAGTAAACCTTAGTTTTGTATTTTATTCTTGATTTTCATCGTCGTATCTTTTTTTGGCTGTTGGACTCGTTTACGCGAAGCACGGTCAGATCAGTTTCTACTTATAAAGCAATTGTAAGGTTTTTAAGACTGACCATTAATTCATCGTACTATTCTTGCTTTTGTTTGGCTTGTATATCAGTGCTAGCATGGAATCTCAAGTTGGTTTATTTGAGTGTTTTAAAACAATATTTCATAATAGTTACTATCTTCAGGGAGAAATGTAACAGCAGAGAAAGTGCGTACTGTTGCTTTGTTCAACAACATTGCAAATTGAGACGTCTTTTAATGTTTGTTATAAATGGTAGTAACACTTTAGAAATAGACGAAGGACACAAAATGTCTTTTGGTCTCGTATGAGCTCGTATGATCAAAAATTTACATTATAGTCTATATCTAACAGCTGAAGTAAAATATTATATTTATATATATATAAATATAAAATGATTATATAATGTATCATATAAATTATATTTTATAGAGAAGTTCTTCAAACTGTTGTTAAAACTGCTTTATTTCTGATGAATCAGTTCTGTACACATAGATTGGAGTGCTTTATTATGGAGCTCCTCATTACTACATACTATACACTTAATATCTGCCTTTTTCTAAGTTGCATTCTGCTAAAATCCAGTTGATAGTTTGCATTAGCCAGTTTGAAACGGCTGCTGATTCACTTTTGTGAGAGTGTGAAATGGCGAGTATAGAATGTGAACCCTCCAATTTATATCAGGAAAATTAATGGCAAAAATAACAGTATACCGATATTAAACTGCAAATCCAGTAAACTTCTAAATAAAATAAAACTAGACACAAATACATACTCCAGTAAATCATACTCGTTTTGGAGTGACTGATTTACAAGGTGATCACGTGACTTCACTAGTTTTCCCATTATAATGTCACCCCTTTTGTGAACAGATATTTATTGTTTTTATTGTATACATGATAAAAAGTTTTAGGAGACATGTTTTAATAGAAACAGACATAATCTATGTAGTATGCAAGCTTTTATAACGTTTGGGTTTAATTTAATTTTAAAGAGACACAAATAAAATGCAAGCCCAGAAATGCTAATGAACCATATATGACTAAAACTTCTCTTTGTTTGATGCATGGAGCAGCTATCTTTGATTTTGAGTTCGGGGTTGGTGTGGTTTCCCAAACTTTTTGAGGCAGAAATCCGATTTCAGGGAGTGTTCTAGTTGTTTTTCCACTGGAACCCAGAAATCCAATCCCATCATTTTACTTATTGCTCTGACAGACTGGTGGTTACACCACATGGTGTGCACAGTAGTTTTGTTTGTGGTGACACTAAAGCCTCCAGCCTGCATAACCTGTCCTGTAGCCAGTTCCCAGCAAGTCTGGTTAAGTCCAGGTCTCTTGGTGGCAGCCAGCTCCCTGTCATGTCTAGTCATGTCTTTCTGTCTTCCTTATTCCACTAGTCCGTTCTTCCTTGTTTACTATTCTGGCCAAAAGAGCACGCTGTGAGCAAATCAAACCCTAACTTACCTTCATTCCCGCAGTTGCACCAATAACAAAAGCACAGAAATGGTTTTGGTCCAATTCATGTTGTTTTTGTTTATGAACATGTGCTAGAATAGATTGACATGACTGAGTACCTGGGACAAAAGTTTCCACCCGATCATGACCCTTGTTGCCACTGGCAAATTTTCATAACAAAATAAAGTTCTTTTATTCCCCATTCACATGTTTCCAAGAATCAGTCAAATAAAATGCTTGGCCAAGACCTTCCTCTACCTCATAAAAAGTGTATGCTGTAATTTAAAGCAGGGAAAAGGCTTTATAAGAGCTTAAAAGCTTTTGATGATGCATCTAAGAGGCTTTAGTTTTATGTCCTTGGAGGTAATAGACATTTTTGTACTATTTTTTTAAACTTTCCAAAATATGTGCGATGTGTCATTGAATAATAATCTTGAAACCTTAACTCTTAACTTGAGTAGTTGCACCATCTTTGCCTCGACCACATTCTCACCTCCGATTGTAGCACCTCCTGAACAAGTTTATGACAAGTCACACTTTGGATAGATCCCACACACGTTCAGGGATCCTGCTGTCCAACTAAACTAAAGCCACTAATGGTTTGAGCAGGGAGAAGAGAAGGCTGTAAACTTGAAAACTTGAAAGCATTCTCCTCTTGCCACCCCCCCCACCCCCACCTCCCCCTTTTTCCGATTCAGATCTGGTAAGTGTATTGGTTTAGTTTCACAGCAGAGCTCAAAAAAGACAGAAGAGTAGGAGGAGAGAATTGGAGCTGGCCTTCAGTTGAACTCACCAGGGACTTTGCTCAGAGAGGTCATCCCAAGTTCATGCATGGCTCCTGCCGGAACTCTGTAGAATGCGCCTGTGTTTACCCAGAGCTCAGGCTCCAGTAGGGAGCTCTCTCAGCCTGTAACACAAACCCACTTCCAGGAGGCACCTGCTGGGGATTGGGGGGGCCCTTCGGGTAAAGTCGGATCAACTGTGCCGGGAGGGTGGGAAGCCACCCCTCTAGACAAATTACTGCCTGATATATTTGACAGCTGAATGAGGCACTGTGAAAAATCAGCATCGTCATAGCTCAGCATCGGAGGGGAATAGCGCGATGAGAAGAAGCACTCCACTGGTGCAGTAAATGTTTTCCTAGTCATGGGTTACTTAATGTCATGAAAGATGGATGTTTCATTTATCTTCTAAATGCTTCGCAGAATGCAGACTTTGTTTTTCATCAATTACTTCAAGTTGCAAGGTCTTCAATTTCCTACCAAAAGTCATTGAAAGAATTGCTCTCAAGAGTAGAACTTGTGCTGTGTGTATATAGCTGGACACACACAAAAACACATTTTCAATGTGTGACTGAATAAAACGACTTTCTGGGTCATGCGTATTGAAGGACCTTTGACTAAGACAAATGAGTTATCAATCACTGCACACTGAGAACCACAATAAGTCATTGATGGTGTCCAGAGCAGACTGTCCACTCCTTAGGGACCCTGCAGGAGGCTTTTAACAGGCTGAAAGAGCCAATGTTGGCATCACAACTGCTTGTTACTTTAACAGACAAGCTCTTGAATGGGATGAAGATTTATTGAGACATGAATTGAATATCACGTCACCTTTTGAGCAGCTTGAATTTGTCAGGGCAAACATTCAGTTTAAGAACAACCAGCTGACAGGTTTAAGATTGATTCTGCAAGTCGTTACAAGTGCAAAGCAGCTCATGTGCTCACATGATTTTTAGGAATTAAACTAGTTGTGCGAGTTAATCAGTTGTTCCACAATGTGCAAGCACTTGGGGGATCCTGCAAATATGAAACACTTAAATACTGACAGCTTATTTCATTCCCAAAAGCACACACGGTCTATTTAGCTTGTGTACCATAGTTTGCACTTATTTTGTTCAGTTTTGAGGGGATTGTTTGGAGTGGAATTGTAAATATTTCCCTTTGAGACAAAATGTCCTTCTCAAAAACTCAGTAAAGTTATTAGATTTAGTATCTCAGAGGTTATAGTCAGAAAAAAAAAAAAGATTTTCAGTGTAGTTTGGCCGTCTAGCAAAATAATTATTCACTAGCGATTGGAAGTCAGTATCTTTATTTTTCCATGTAAACTTACAGTTTACTTTCCAACAGGAAATTGTACATTTTATTTAAACTTTATACAACCAATTTTTTTGTTGAAAGTGATGAGACTTTTGTCCAGGTAAAAACAGGAATGTTTATATTTAAGAAGCTGTTTTTATTTTCTATTAAGAAAGCACATATTATTCAGTACCAACAGAGGGTTATTTGAAGTCATAGTTGATTATAATTGGTTACTAGGATGGTGAGATATGGGCTTTTATACATGAAGGTCTACATGTGCAACAAGACATTTTATGTATATATGTATATATTATTTGTTTTAAAAAATAGATGTGTCAGATTATTTAATATGACTTTCTTCGTTTGCGAAGGAGGATGATACGTATAGTATGCATAATATACATTCTAAGTTTTGCCGTTCAGTTTGGCAGTCACTTGTATTACCCTCTTTATAAGCTAAGAGCTTTATTGCACTTGGCAGTTTGTATTTTCTCATCCACTCTTCTAAAATGCTGCCACACCTTTGATCTTTTTGTGTTCCCCACCGTTCTTTGTGTGTATGAAAACGTGTGTGTGTGTGTGTGTGTGTGTTTAATCCTATTTTGTTACCACTTCCCTTGTCAGAAAATGAAGAGCAAGCGATATAGCTGAATTAGCCTATAGCTAATGTGTTGCTTCCTTATTTGGCAAATGATCAACTCTATTCGATAAATTGACTGTCACTAGTAATAAAAACAATATATTATTTATATCAATAAGTAATTAATAATATATTTTTAGTAACTGAAAATCACTTCCTGCTTGGAAATGCACCAGTGTGTCGCAGCAGTGATGATTATATGCACATGGATTTTCATATGTGTAGATACCTATATTGTGCATTATTCAGGTTTTAGAACACGAAAAAAATCACTGTCCTATTTTATTTTTCATAACAATGTATTCCCTTCATCCTTTTTATGCTACATACATATCCAAATATCTTGTAATTATACACTCTGACAATATTTTTCTAAAGGAAGACTTCCCTTCATGCCTTCCCCTTTGTTCTAAAAGCAGACTGTAGAATGTAAATGCATTTCAGCTCATTATAAGTAAATAGACAAAGGAAGTCTTCTGCTGGTTGTCTCTAGTCTGCTGGTTGTCTCTAGTCTGAATGCTAATTTGGGATTCACTCTTGGTTTGCTTATATATAAATCACCTCTATTTTTCCGTGTTTATTTTTTTTAGTTTGCTGGTACCCTTTCAGATGGGCTTGGGAAGACCATGGATCACCGGCACCAGAGTGAGCGAGAGTACATCCGTTACCACGGAGCGACCAGCGGGGAGCACTTAGTAGCAGGCATTCATGGGCTTGCTCATGGTATGCTGATATGACATAGTTGTTCATCATATTCAGGCTGTTACTTGCCATTTCAGTGTGTTGTGAAACTTCTGCTTCTCTCATGGAGTTGTAATATTTTGTGTCGCGCAGGTATTATCGGTGGACTGACTAGTGTGATCACATCCACTGTAGAAGGAGTGAAGACGGAGGGTGGCGTAAGCGGCTTTTTCTCAGGTCTAGGCAAAGGTCTTGTTGGGACGGTGACCAAGCCAGTGGCAGGGGCGCTAGATTTTGCTTCGGAAACAGCACAAACTGTCAGAGACATGGCCAGTCTGAGCAACCACAGGTAAAGTCCGAAATCAGACATTATATCAGTCATTAGCCACTCACACATGCCTGCATCGTCTTTCCTGCTCTTCTGCGGTTTACTTAATGTTTATAACATTCTGGACAGCGGTGTGAAGTCTCCATAAACACCAGATGTACCTATAAACCCCACCTGCTTTTTAATTAGTTTTCATTGCGGCTGGCGGGGTTTCCCTTTTAACGAAGTCATCCTAATGATTTGCACCACATCACACAAGGCGCTCACATCAGCTGGTTTAACAGTTTTCCCTCTGGGTTCGACTCCCCCCCCCAACACACACACACACACACAACTCCAGTGGTTCCAACGCTGCCCTACCTGAGCTTTTATGATGGGGCCCAAGAGCAGCTCCTATTACACAAAGTGTCTGGTATGTAAAGCCATTTGTTCTGCATTTGCCTATGTATATGTGAGGCAGCCTGGCGTCAGCGGGAACCGGACTCACCGAGCGGTGTTTGTAGTTTTTCTCGTCCAAATGGAGAAGGAATGAGAGCGTTTCCTGCCCTCCAACCCTGAGTGTTTGTGTGTGGGCGTGTATGTGTGTGTGTGTGTGTGTGTGTGTGTGGTGGGGGACCTGCTGGTGAACTGTGCAGTGGTGAGCTGGGGAGGGTTGGGGGGGTGTTGGAGGGAAGCATTCGGAACGTGCCTGCCACAGTGCGGCAAGGAGTTCAGCCAGAGTTCACAACAAAAAACGTGCTGGATTCATGGGTCACAGTGGACACTGTCTGACCGCTAATACACTTGAAAACGCACTCGCAGGTACGGCAGTTTTTCATTCGCTTATTGTTTTAGGAGCACGTAAACACTAAACGACACTATAGCTCAGTCCTATATGTCAGCTTCCACACACGCTAGTCTCCGTTAAATTTCCTTTCAGGCTCAGATGAATTCTAAGCTCAAGACCTTCTGTGTTGTTGGTGTTTATTTGTGTGTAAACATTGCTGCGAATGAGATGAGAAGCTTGCAGGGAGTTGTTTATTAATTCAGGGTCCTCCGAAGTGCAACAGTCGCATTACATCAACGTGCTCAGTCTGATCACAAACGAGAAAGAAACAAGTAAATGAGAAGCAGACTGGAGCAGGCGAAGAGTAGTGCAACTGTCCACATGCATCCATTGCTCTTTTGCCCTGCTAGTGAACTCTCCCTCCTTCATCTCTCAGCCCCCCCAAACACACACACACACACACACACATTCACATATACACACCCTCATCACTTCACTATGCAATCCAGGCATCTTTCCAGAGCCAGCTCAGTTACATTCCCAAAACAAAGCAGGGAAGTGCTGGAGGGGCAGCGGCAGGGGCCCAGTGTTTGGCCAAGTGTGCACCTTCTCCAAGCTCATAACTGTCAGTTACATTCAAAAAGCACGTCGCTTCCTTTATTCCTGCGCAGCATATGAAATTCTCTGTGTGGTTGCCTGTGAACCTGCTTTTCTTAGCTGATGGAGACGTGGCGCAGATTCCCTCTCAGGCTTCTGATTAAATGGTTATGTTTTTTCTTTTCTGATTATGCAGGGTCATATTTCAGTATTATTATGTACTCTACATACCTGAAGAAGAATGTTGAGATGGGGCTGGGTTTTTCCCCGAAATAAACACAACAAGAGCCACACATGCAAATGAAATTTCTGTCATAACACATGGGCCAGTACTGCATCACTAAATTTTTTGTTCTTTTTTTTTTTATTTATGTAATATCTGATGTAGTCACAGTTTGTGGTCTTGTTATGGAATTTGAATAATAATGACAATAAGGTTACCTATAATTTTCTTTTCTTTCTTTCTTTTTTTATTTATTCGACTCCCCCCCCCCCCCAATTTAACTTTGGGGGGGTTCAGGAACTTGAAATACAGTACTGCAACTAGAGGTACAATAAATGCAGCAAGATTCAATGTGTATCAATAAGGAAAGCTTTTTTGTATAGATTTTTTAAAAAATATGTAAATATATGGCATTTTTGCTGTACAGCATTTCTTTGCCTGTATATATGGAAAACTTTCTGAAGACTTGAGAAAGAAAGCTTGAGAGAAACCAGACTCAAAATGCCACCCCTCGTCATCACGGTGGTACTGGATAGCGTGATTAAGAATTGTGTCCCTGCTGGAACTGTATACTGTATGAATAGTGTATGGTTATGAGCATCGGGGGTGTTTTTAAGATCATCATAGCTTATCAGTTGTTTGTGATTTTCGGTGATATGCAGAGACTCACCTCCATTAAAAAGGGGCATTCCACAGTATTTTTTCTGTCACGGATGGGACATTCAAGACCTAAATTCCCCGTAACACAACATACATTTAGTACCTAGGTTTTACTCAGCATGAAGGTAATGTTTTATGTATTTGGTTGCATTATTCTTGTAGGAAGAGATTATAAAGGTAATAGGTGTGTCACGGACGGACAACATTCTGACATTAACCTTTTATGGTTTATGGTTATTGGTCTTTCATGTAGTACACGATAAATTCACCAGAGTACAAGGAGCACCAGTGCCACTTAAAGAAAAACATTTTAAAGAAAAAGAGTAATTTGAAGGCAGTTGGACATAGAAGTGAATTGACAGAAGTTCACTTCACCTGATCGTGTGGGAGTGGGTGGGGTGTGCTGAAAGAAACACCTTTGCTGTACCACTGGATCACTCTTAGACTCCGCCCTCAGGTCTGCTGTTCATGCTTTTTTTTTTTTTTTTCTTCTCGGAAGTGAGAAAGAAGTAAGGACTGCTTGTTTGCACCCATTGACAGCTGATTGGCTGGATTCCAAGCCCAGAGCCTGACCTGGAGTTGAACTCTATTGTTCCAGGAACACAATTGAGCCGAGGGCATAATGCGCAAGTGCCTTTTAGAGTTATGGGTGAGGCTAGAGGGGGAGAGGTTAGAAGTCTCTTTGGATACTTATGGAAGACATCGACTTATGGTTATGATTAGGATCCATGTCTGAAAGAGACAGTTGAGGACATATGAAAACATTGGTTTCTTATTTTTTTTTAATGCCCACAAACACTTGGCTCATGTACGAAAGTGTGGTTTGTTTCGTCTTGTTGATGAGCTACATTTTCTAAACCTTTTATGGTATTAACAGTTTTATAAAATCCTAGCTTGTTGTATAGACTTGGTGCTTTCCCAGCTCTAATACAGCCTCTTCTTCTTAGTGAATATTAGCTTCTGGTTTTCAGTTCACTGAGATCAGTGTGATCAGTGTGCCGCGCACCCCTCACACCCCCCTTCCCCCCAATAAAATTAATGTAAAAAAAAAAACATAAGGCCCGTTCTTAACCAATATCCATCTTGATTTGTGCTTTTCCGCTCGTGCCTTTTATTCAGACGTCAGGTTTAGATTAGCAGCAGCAGCTGCAGAAAAGCAGGGCACAGTTTAAACAGAACAGAGAAGCGAAATACACTGGCGTCTTTGTGAATCAACTGGAAACCATCAGCTCTAATCAAATGACTCTGCGCCTAGATTTAAGCCAGATGTCGGAATTTCAGTTCAGCCCGTGGTGGCAGCCAAGGAGAGGGTCAATCTTAGGAGAAGTGAGACTCCGCTTTTGCCTTGACATTGGAGCCAGTTTGACCTAAACCATGCTGCTTAAGTTGGCTACTAAAAAGGAACTATGCTAGTCATTTGATCAGAGCGTGTATATGTGTGTGTGGTTTGGTTGGGTCGTTAGAGCTAAAAGTTGTTATACATTTGTCATATAAGACAAGAAAAAATAATTGTGATTACTGAATAAGCTTTCGATCAGCACCTTGTGTAGAGGCATTTATTTCAGCTCTCCAGACCAGTATGTGTCTGAATGTATAAACTGTGTCTCACAAAAGGGGTATTGTGAACCACAATGGAGGTCAAACAAAATGTTGTTCTGTTTGTACATGTTTGTACAATGTTCATTTAGATCGCTGGTCCAAAATCAGAATGAGACTCGACATGCTTGTTTGTGAAGCTTGCATTTCTACAAACGTAGATTTCATATTCACTATCACAGCACGTATCCAATCACAGTAGTGCTGCTGCA
>JBCNYG010000003.1:20066546-20088608 GCA_039654305.1 Porochilus rendahli | reverse complement strand
AACTGGGTTATCAAATGCCGGCCATGTCTCTCACTGTCTGTGGTGAGAGGATGTAAAAGAACCATTGCTGATTTTCGTCAAGTGGAGGCTGCATAGCCGTCAGCGTGTTTCTGCCCTGCGATGGCCTGGCAAGCTGTCCAGGGTGTACTCTGCCCTCGACCAGAGTCGGCTGCATCCCCACGAATAATAATAAATAGAAATAATCGGTTCAGAAAATTAATGAATGAATGTATTGGCTCCTCAGGAAGCAAGATACTCCAGGAGTATCATTATCCTTGGTAAAGAAAGGTAAGGTCAAGATTGTGGCAATAATTAAGTTTAACAACCACAAATCCACAATAAATCTCTGTGGAAGAAGATGTGAGCATAACCAGTGAGGACGGGGGTTATAGAGGCAAGGTTGGAGATTTGTAGAAGTTGGTAGAATACTGGAGTCACCAAGTCGACAAATCTACAGTAAGACCATGAACCTGTGCCAAAAATAAAAAATAAAACAGAAAAAAAAATTCCATCTAATCACAACTGTGTGCACTCAGATTTGCTGAATGCTAACTATAGATTCTATTAGCAGGTGTAGAAAGAAAATGACACTCAAGGTGGGTCTGATCTGAACAAAAGGAATCTAATCCACAACCTAGATTTGAGAAGTTCACCTTATTAAACTTGAAAATGGAATTCCTTTTATGGTAAACCATGGTAGAGGACTTTTAGCCTACCATGGAACAACCGGCGTGTTCTGAGCACTCCAATCAAAATATGTGAATGCCAGGGAGGGCGTGGCTTTCATTCTCAGAAAGTTTAATCATAGTGAAATTAGCCATTGCTCAAGCGTCAGATCAATTAGCCATTACTCATGCGTCAGATTCAATGGTTGCAACTGTAATACATCCATGAGGCATAGCTTACCGGATAGTACTGTATATTTCCCTGGAGGTAAAAATGTATACGGAACAGCAACTGCCACGTACGCATCACAGATAATGCTTGGAGACATGACTGCTGTGATGTACGCAGCTCAGATACTCATGTTTCTCAGGCAAGTGTATTTCCTCCACTCATATTTTTGCATGAGAGGGCTCCAAGATCTGCCAGAATTGCCACGACAGTTCCAGCCATGGTGTCTCAATGGATTACTGACTCGAAGGTCAAGGGTTCAATCCCCAGTACAACCGCTGTTGTGCCCTTGAGCAACGCTCTTAACCCTCAATTGCTCACCTGAAAAAAAGAACAAAATAACATTGTAAGTCGCTCTGGATCAGAGCGTCTACCAAATACCATAATATGATATTGTAGGAAATTTTAAATGGAAATCTGGCTGCCTCTGTCAAAAAGTTTCAACTGGCCTGTTTGTACCATCAAGCAGGATAATGATCTAAAATATACATTTAAATCCACATTTAGAATCAACTTAAACATGGTCACCACAGACCTCTGACCTACACTCAGTTGAAAACTCCTGGGATGTTCTGAAGAGGAGGGTCCAAAAGAGAAGACAGATGACCCAGGAGAAGCTTTCTGTATAAGGGCATGCTTTCAGAGTCCACATACAGTATCATCACCACCCATCATAGGACTCACTGTTGTTGTACAAGAAAAAGTGATTTTGCACAAAAGTAATTTTTTGGTTTTGATTCTTTTCTAAGAATACATTTTCAATGTGAAATTAAAGGAGTTGTGGTTATAGTGGTTAGCACGTCCACCTCACAGCAAGCTCATCAGTTCGAGTCCTGTGCTCAGGAATTTCTATGTGGAGTTTGCATGTTCTTCCTGTACTTGTGTCCAAAGACATACATTAGGTGAATCAGCTGCTCCAAATTGCCCCCAGGTTTGGGTATGAATGGTTGTGTGTGTGCTGGAACTGCGAGGGTCTGACGAGCTGTTCAGGGTATACACCGCCTTCACCCAATGTTGGCTGGAGTAACCCTAGTAGACTTATGCAGTTCAGCAAATGAGTGAGATGAACGAGATTTAAAGGACTTGTGTCACAAGTTTTACCCAAATTTAGTTTCGTTAAGTTGTCTAAATGTGCCAGGAATTTCCAAAATACTTGTCTGTACTTGTTAAATAGCTCTTCGGCTTGCAAATCAAAAGGAGTCGAGAGTTTTTGAGCCCAATATGGAGCAGATGGAAATGGATTGAAAGATGGACTTTTTGAGATCTTGAGGTCTTTTAATTAAGAAAAAAACAACAACTCTGGTGTACCCCTGGTTTAATTGCTTTACCTGTTCTTTTAGTAGCAGTACAGAAAGAATTATTGAATTTTGGGGATAAATTGTCACAAATTTCACTTGCAGTATGACATGTGTGCAGGTGAACATGTTAAATGTGGAAAAATAAATGCCTTGTTTCATAAGTTTGCGTCTGTTGTATCTACTCCCACCCTCACAGATTTGTAATAATGTTACAACCTGCTATAACAAGTGTAATGACTAGCAAGAGCAGAACTTTTAAAAACATTTTGTGTAGTGTTGGATTCCTGGTGTGAGCCGGAGCTCAGGTTACTCAGGACATTACTGTGGAGTTTTGTATGCTCCTAGGTTTCTCCATCCTGGGTCACTCTCCAATACTCCAACACTCCATCCTGGGTTCTCCAGTACTCTATCCTGGGTTCTCCAATTTCGAACGTATGTTTTCTGGGGGGTTTTTTCCTTGAGTGGCTACACTGAATTTCCTTGGTGTTAATGAGTGTATAAATGTGTGTGTGGTGTCCTGCAATCCATTTTCTATTTTTAAAAAAAATCTAATGGAACAGTAAAAGGAATTGAAAATACAACTACTTCCACAAAATATGTTCAGTTTTGCATTACAATTTATGATAGGCGGCATGGTGTCGTAGTGGTTTTCACTTCATTCTGACAGTGAGAAGGTTCTGGCTTCGAATGCTGGGCTCTGCGAATACGGTGTTCTTTCTGTATTTGAATGGGTTTCCTTCGAGTAATCTGGTTTCCTCCAAAGCCATGCAGATTAACTTAATTGGGTGTTCCAAATTGCCCCTAGGCATGAGTGGTTTCGTGTGTGTGTGTGTGTGTGTGTGTGTGTGTGTGTGTGTGTGGTGGGTGTGTATGTGTTGGCCCTGTGATGGCCCTGCCTTTGCACGAAGTCGGCTGAGATAGGCTCCAGTGTCCCCACCACTCTGATAGGATTAAGCAGTTCGGCAAATGAATGAATGAATTTATGATCTATATACTTTGATTGGTGGCATAGTGGTTAGCAAGTCTGCCTCAGAGCAAGAAGGTCTTGGGTTTGAGTTCTGGCCTCTAGGATTTCTGTGTTTGGTTTGCATGTTTTCCCTGTGCTTGTGTGGCTTTTCTCTGGGCACTCCAGTTTTCTCCCACAGACTCCCATAGACATGCACACTAGGCTAATTGGCTGCTCCAAATTGCTCCTAGGTTTGTGTAAGTGTGAATGGCTGTATGTGTGTTGGTCCTGCGATGGTCTTGCAAGCTGTTTACAGTGTATCCCCCCTATGCCCAGTGTCAGCTGAGATAGGTGACCCCAATATGGTTAAGCACCAGATGGGCTTCTGGGGTCAGCAGTGGCCTAATGGTTAGAGGTTTGGACCTAACTGTTCTCCCTGTTTGTTTGAGCTTCCTCCAGGTACTCCAGTTTCATTTACAGCATTTGGCAGACACTCTTATTCAGAGCAACTTACAATTATCATTTTTATACAACTGAGAAAGTGAGTGTTAAGGGCCTCGCTCTGAAGCTTGAACCGCTTACCTCCATATCAGTACCCTTAACCACTAAGCCACCACTGCCCTATAGTATCCTCCCACAAGTCAAAAAAAATATGCACAGTAGGCTGTTCCAAATTGCTCCTAGATGAGTGTTTGTGTGAACAGTTGTATGTGTGTTGGCCCTACAGTGGTCTCACAAGCTGTTCAGGGTGTCTTCGCCCAGCCTCCCTACGACCCCAATTAGGATTAAGCATCTTAGAAAATTAATGAATGATTGAATAAATACAATTTTAAAAATAGGCAATACAAACTTGCACTGAGCAGCAGTTTAGTTTGGTATAGGGAAAGCTGGCGGTGACCTCCAGACCACCAGATGGCGCTGCACATATCTATATGAATAACTTAAAAGACTGTAGTTCTCTTACTTTATTTATGTAGTCAAATCCAATGTTTGTGTTTTTGACAGACCTATGTTCGCGGCTTTAAAAGAAATCAAATGGTGACAACTAAGCATCCCCCATATAATAAAGTTATAACAAAAAGCAGAGTATCTAGATCTTTTTGGCCACAATCAGGTCTGTTTATTTAATCAATGGACAATTTCATTCAGATCAACTCAACACAGAGATGCTGGAGAAGAAGGACACTTTGGTAACACGGTGTAAAATGTGTGATTTGTGGAGTGATGGAGAGCAGAGTGGTGTGTACGCCGGTGTCGAGAGAGAGAGAGAGAGAGAGAGAGAGAGAGAGAGAGCAGCTGAATGAAATGAGCGCCGCTGTACCCACGTGGTTACATGGCGGAGACTCCGCACGCGCTTTTGTTCCAAATCAATCAAAAAAAGCGGAGGAAGACGGACAGACATGAGCGGACCTGCTAAATGAGGAAATCCACAGTTTACTAGCGAACACTGTAAATATACAAGTCTAATACAGCAACCCGTCGAGAGCTGAAGTAATCATTACATTCCTTAAGTTATAATAGACGCGTTTGAGACGCCAGGGAAAAGTTTCGAGCCGGTATGTTGATGTTAAATCCTCTGTTTGAGGTTGTAGCTTTGTTGCATGTAAACACGGTCCGCTTAGTCGGTTGCTAACGCGGCTAAATACATCCTTCTAGTCGAAGTGTTTCGGTGTCGCTGAGGTATTTTTCACTCTCCGGGCAGTTATAGGTGGTGTTGGGTCGGTGTTTAGACGTGTAATTGTTGTATTTTGTTCTGAAGTGTGTTCTGTAGTCAGACACGGGTTAATTGTTTAGTTAGCTGGGCGGTCGGGTGCTGCTGCTGCTGCGGCTGTTGCTAACGGCGCTAGTTTGCTAACCAGCCGCATAACCGAACAACAAAGAAACAACCGGAGCCGAAGCTGTACGGCGGTGATGTCTGACCTAAAAACCCCACAAACACACTCTTCAACCCGATTATATCTCTGTTACATATTACCAGGGGGAATGGGACGGGTGTGGAGCATAACTGTCCCGAATAAGTTTGATAACTGAACTCTGTTTAGCTTGTTTTTTCTGTCTCTCTCTTGTAAACAATGACACAAGGAAGCTAATTCTCATTCACTCACTGGAAGCACTTACCCCCTCCAAAGCTCGTGTTTCTTATAATGGGAACAGAAAGACTTTTAATTGAGCTGGGTTTTTTTATTTTCTATGTTTACTGGAGTCCCGAGTGCACTGCATGTGTTGTGTAGTTATGAGTTTTATTTTTCCTCCAGTCAATAAGTTTGTAAAGGAAGTTATTACTGATTAAGATGACAGAGTTTTTGAAGTCTCATCATCACCCGGTGTTCATTTCTCAGGGTGGTGTGTTTTGTTTTTGGGTTTTTTTTTTTAGTTAATATGCCACGCAAGAAGGTGACTGATGTGTCTGGAAATGGTGGACTGAAGAGAAAGAGGACCGGCGGTAAAAAGAAAGACAGGGAGTTCAGCAGCGACGACGAGTTTGAAGATTATGAGCAAGAAAACACAAAGAAACCCGGCAAGCAAGCCGCTAAATCCGGCCTCCAGCCAGTCACTGTGTCCGACGACGTTAAGGAAAAGATTGTAAGAGTTTCTCAGGGACCAGGTCCCACATTTCATTACACTTTTACTGCCCTTTTTTATTTTTTTTATTTGCTGCACAAGTGTCCATGTAAAGGACCCTGAAGAACATCATGTCTAGATTTAAAAAAAAAATTAAGATGTCCTTAGTGACTCTGAGATGATGTGATGGTCGGTCCTGTGGGGTTTTTTATTCCCAAGAGAATTTGCCCTTAGCTGAGGTCACGTGGTGATTTTGCTAGTGCCGTTGCAGGAGTATTTACTCACTCATTCGCCGATCCACTTACCTCTACTTGGATTGCAAGGAGGCTGGAGCCTATCTCTGCCGATACTGAGACTGGTGAAGGCTGGGTACACCCAGAAAGTCTTAACCTGTTTGCCAGAGCATCACAGGACCAATACACACACAATTATTCACACTCACAAATAGGAGCAAGCTGGAACAGACAGTTAGCCTACCGTATAAGTTTTTGGACTCTTGGAGGAAATTGGAGTACCTGTTTTTTTTTTTTTTAAATAAACCCTTTCATGCTTGGTAATACTCAAATTTCACTAGCAGTCTTTATATGCG
Source organism: Porochilus rendahli (assembly GCA_039654305.1). NCBI lineage: Eukaryota > Metazoa > Chordata > Actinopteri > Siluriformes > Plotosidae > Porochilus > Porochilus rendahli. The sequence continues at coordinate 20,082,319 of JBCNYG010000003.1, read as the reverse complement.
TGCGTAATAACTTTTCAGAATGAATTTAGTACGATCTGGGATTCCAGACATTCTGTTTACATAAAAGCAACTTGGATAGACATTTCGTGTTTATTTGAACCACATGTACAGCCAGGGTAGAGTTTCTGACACCCACATAATCTCACATTGCTGCCCTACTCTGCTCTGTAAAGATTTTCATAATGTCGCAGTCATCACCGAAGCTGTTATGAACATGCACAGAGGGTTTTGTGTTCAGAATGCAGCTCTAGGATGTAGTTACATTGTGTTACGGTTAGATGGTGATCAGCGAAGTGACCAGGACAGTGGTGGTGTTGGGGTTTTACATGGGTCAAATAAGGAGGGGTGAGGGCTGGATTAACCTGCTAAACACTGGCCCCTTTGAGAAGAGATGAATTATGGTTAAAAATCTTGTGGTGTAACTGTCAATGGCTAGTAAAATAGCATTGTGGGTAAATGTCAGTCAGAATGTGTAAGCTTGAATTAAATTTAAATTTCATATACACACCCCAGCACAGACTTTTTATGGGGAGCCGTGCAGCATTTTTGTTTTTTCCCCCCTCCAGGGAACATTTTAAAGTGAACATGATAAGCCCAGCCTGACAATACTTACAGACCTACACATCCCAGGCATAAATATTAGACCCCCAAAATTTTAGAATGAATATTTGCTGGTCAAAGAGGCTTGCGTCTTGCTGCTCAGCCGTAATTTCCCGTTTGTTTAAAATGGATGTCGTGGATCTGTGGTGGTTTTACTTTCACTGTGGAACTTTTTACCGTTGTCATAGAAATTTTCTAATTATATGTATAAGGAAAGTGTTAAGTATAGTGAACTCATTTTTGTTTTCCCTTTTTATTCTTGTAGAATCTTGAGGTGCCGAAGGCCAAAGGTCAGCTGCTCGTTTTTGGTGCTACTAACTGGGATCTGATTGGCAGAAAAGAAGTGCCAAAGCAGCAAGGTATTGATGCACATGGCCCCAAACTGAATATTACATCTCTGTGGCTGTTAATTATATGCTTTAGACTCTATCTTTTAGATCTTAAAAAGTCTGAAGTAATTATGACCTATAACTGAAATGTTTAAAATATATGGGGGGAAAGGTTTTTTGAAAGGATTTGATCAGTTTTTAAACATTTTTGTAAACTTGTGTAACGTAATCCTCACCTTTTATGAGTTACTTCGTAGTTGCTATTATTTGGGTGGCTATTTTCCAAATCCAGGTGGTATATAATGTCCTTACTTTAAAAAAAAGTTTACTGTTTTTCAACCAGTGACTGAACTACTTTAATACATTAATTCCTTTATCTATACTGATTGTTCATTGAGGGATGATGGGTATTGAAACAATCCCATTTGTTCAGTCACATTGACTTTGGGTGACATGGGGTACACCCTGGACAGCTCGACAAGCTATCTCAAGGCTAACACAAACACACAACCATTCACACCGGGAGCTCTCGAGAATATTCAATTAGTCCAGTGTGCTCGCTTTTGGACTTTTGAAGGAAATTGGAGCACCCAGAGGAATCCCACAGAAGTACAGGAAGAACATGCATACTCACTCATTTGCCAAACCGCTTAATCCTACTATTTGCATCATGGGGAGGCTGAAACCCGTCTCACCCGAAACTGAAGGTGGGGTACACCTTGAACAGCTCACAAGACCCTGTCTGGGACTTCAACCCAGGACCACCTTATGTGAGGTGGAATTGCGAACCAAATTCATTCATTCATTCATTTTCTGAACCGCTTATTCCTAATTAGGGTCACGGGGAGGCTAGCGCCCATCTTAGCTGACTCTGGGTGAGGGCAGAGTACACCCTGGACAGCTCGCCAGGCCATCCCAGGCCTGCAAACCAAAAAAAAATTTTTTTCCCTAAAATAAAATAAACAAGATAAAAAGTTTGCTGAAAATAGAGCCAAATGCCTGCTAAGATTCAAGTATTCATTAATAAAATTCTTAGTTATCGTTTTAGTACACACAAATATGACCAATGTTTTTAGTATTCTCTCTACTGATGTCATAAACTGCAATAAATGAAGTGTTTTAAGCAAAGACAATGCCTTTGTATCTTTTTGTGCAGTAATTGTGCACTTTCCCAGCTGAGTTGGCGTTTACACTGGAAGAGGATGTTCTGGGTGAATATTTTGTGTGAATTGAAGCACAGGCACCTTTCAGGCACAACACAATCCTATGAATTCTTGATCATAAACCATGTAATTGCCTAAAGCTTTTTTGGGAGGAAGGATTGTGTATAAATGTAAGCCAAGAATGTGCATACATATATACAATAACAGCTTTCATGAATGTTAGGAATAAATTCTAAGCAGCTGGTTGGTCAGGGTTATTGTACTAAACTGAGTCAAAGAAGGTTAAAGTTGAGAACCCTTCCTGTTTCTATGGGTGTATTCTGGCTTCAGACAGTGTTGTAACAGCTGTGCATCTGGTAGGCCGTGGTCTAATGGGATCAATAAAAAATCGCTCTTGCCCATGGCTGCTCTATTAAACTTCTTAGAAGACTTAATAGTAATAATGGCGTTATATCTGCTTTATATCTAGTTGTTGAGGATTAGTGTCCTCATCGGCCCTTTAGTGTGTTTTATGTAAAATTCCAGATGAGAACATAAACAAAAATGAATGAAAGTCTTGAACTTTGTGCCAGTTTTATTGAAGTGTGTGTGTTTGTTGCAATGTTTAAAGCTGCATATAGGAACCTTGGCCAGAATCTGTGGGGTCCTCATCGCTATGGCTGTCTGAATGATGTGATGGTGAGCAGTGTGGTGTCAGGGCCCTGTGCTGCCCACAGCCTTCTCATCACCACCGAAGGCAAACTCTGGAGCTGGGGTGAGTGACACATTCCTCTATAGTGTGGTGTCAGTTCTTAATTAAAATTGTGTTAATAATTTTTTTCTTTTTCTTCATTTTGTGCACGTTCATTTTAGATCTATGTATATTTATGTTAAGTGCAGTTATGTATAATGGGAAGCCTAAGTCAGGGCACTTATGTATTCACTATAATGTACCTTTAACTACAGTTATTGTTCATACAAGAAATGGACATTAAGGGGTGTTGCAACCTTTTTAAGTGTAGTCTGAGGTTCACGTTTGGGCTTCTCACCTGGCTGTGAGGCATTTCATTACATTTGTAATTGCATTTGTTTACATTTGCAATGGCCTCTGCACTTGAATCCAGAATGTGCAAGTTTCTATGCAGAATTTATGAACTATGCAACAATATTCCTTTACAACTGCATTTGAGTTAAGTTGTCATATACTTTAGCACAATGTCAGTGTGGTCTATTGAAAAAAGGAGTTTGGTTAGTTTATTGCCTTGTTTTTAATGTTGCAGCAGTGCAAAAGAATTACGCTTTCAATTCAGAGCCACAGCTAACAAGAAGGTTGTAAGTGCTAATACTTGAGTACCATAAACAAACACTCAAACTTAACCTTACTATTTCGATCTATTTAGTGTGTGCTTAGACAGAATGGCTAAAGATTAAGATTCCCCTTTGCCGCTCCCTCAGGTCGCAATGATAAGGGCCAGCTGGGCCATGGAGACACCAAGAGGTTGGACGCCCCAAAGCTGGTCGAGGGTTTAGGGGAGGAGGTGATCGTGTCTGCTGCCTGCGGTCGCAACCACACCCTTGCTTTAACAGGTAGGACAACAGCTACTCTAAAACCACTCACCAGCTTCTCCGGGCATTTTAAGAAGTTCCTGCTTTAGATGTATTCCTACAGTCTTGGTCCAGTACCCAAAAGCACTTCATGGGATTTCGTTTGTAATGAATATAATTGTATTCTTAATGAATTTAATACCCCTCTAAATTGACTGTGGTCTGCCTCTCTGAAGACCTTTGCTCCAGCCTCTCTCACAAACACTCCACCCCACCAAGTGCATTCTTGGTTTCGGTGCACACTGAGCACAGTTGTTTGGCATAACTAGTATTTTTCCTTGCAGAAAGTGGTACCGTGTACTCATTTGGAGAGAACAAACTTGGGCAGCTTGGTCAGGGTAATCAGACAGATGCAGTCCTGAGCCCAGCAACAGTAAGAAACCTCTGTGAAATATTTAATACCTTCCAGATAACATTCACAAGTCAGTAACACAATTCTTGCATCAGACGGAAGAGTTGATTGTTTTCTTTAATCATTCTGATAACTCTGTAGTGAAGTGTGTTTTTGTGTTTGAAGCGTAAACTCTCTGATTGGTATTGTTTTGTCTGCAGATCTTGTACAATGGACAGCCTATAGTTAAAGTGGCATGTGGTGCGGAGTTCAGTATGGTGGTGGACTGTAAGGGCAATATTTACTCTTTCGGGTGTCCGGAGTATGGCCAGCTAGGTAAGCTATAATATTTAAATAAAACTTTTGCATGTCAAGTTTAGTTAGAATTTCTGAACAAATATTTATTTTCCTTTCAACAGGACATAACTCAGACGGGAAGTTCATAGCCCGGGCCCAGCGTATCGAGTTTGACTGTGAGCTCATCGCTCGACGTGTGGCCATTTTCATCGAGAAAACTAAAGATGGCCAAGTGATGCCTGTACCCAACGTAGTGGTGCGGGATGTTGTGTGCGGTGCCAATCACACTGTTAGTATAATCAGACTTTCTGTTTTGAATTATTGACTTGAGATGGTTTTAGTGCTCAGATTAATTAAGTTTTCAGTTAATCTTGATGGATTGTCTGAACAAGATGTTTTTGTGAAGTCATCCTGACATGAAGGTGCTTCAGAATGGACACGGGTGGAATAAAGGGGTTTAATAAATGTTTAGACTTTTGAAACACTGGATTGAAGAGCTTGTGGGCGATTGCTTCTAGTCAAAACTTGTCCTTGGCAGCCTCGTTCCATCCACAAATATTACATGAGATGATATGCAACGCTGACTTAGATATAAAGTCTGAGATCTTAAATTCAGGACCGTTTATCTGACTGATAAGCGCTGGATTGCTTGTTTATAGCTGGTACTGGACTCGCAGAAGCGCGTATTCTCCTGGGGTTTTGGGGGCTACGGACGACTGGGCCACACTGAACAGAAGGATGAGATGGTCCCTCGCTTGGTCAAGCTCTTCGATTTCCCTGGCCGTGGAGCCACCCAGATATACTGTGGATACCAGTGTTCCTTTGCTGTCAGTGAAATGGGTAAGAAGTCTCTCTGAAAATAATGGTATAGAATCTGAAATAATGCTTTTGTCTCTGATTAAATGGTGTCCCATTCTCTTTGTTTTTAGGTGGCCTGTTTTTCTGGGGTGTGACAAACACATCTCGTGAGTCCACCATGTATCCAAAAGCTGTGCAAGACCTGTGCGGCTGGAAAATCCGCAGTCTGGCCTGTGGGTGGGTTCTGCCTACCCGAACTATCTTTAGTTGTGCTCACTAGTGCCATGCCAAGCAAATGTTATATTATCTGTTGAATGCACTGTGTGCACTAGTGTAACCGTTGTCCTCCATGGTTTCTTAGGAAAAGCAGTATAATCATCGCTGCTGATGAGAGCACCATAAGCTGGGGACCATCCCCTACATTTGGAGAGTTGGTAGGTTTTACAGCTATAGTTTGAGTTTTTATTGGGGGATTATTAAATCATTTGTTGGCTGTTCATGATCTCAAAGGTTTTTCATTCTTAAAAGTGTATTTCTGTCAAATCTGTCATTTTAATCAGAGTATTCACCGTAACCCAGATAAGATCGCACATCAGATGATGACAAGATAGTCGGAAATAATCATCTTTGCATGAGTTACAATTTCACGCTTGTGAGTCCTCGACTGAATAAAGAGGGACATAATTTTGGTCAATTTTTAATCCTGTTCTTGTAAAAAATAACATTCCACAGTCAATCAAACAAATTTTTAATGGCTATTTTAAAGTGTGATTAATGATATCACGTGCTGTAGGGAAACATGAAAAACTGTGTCCATTATTTTAATTTGAGCATTATCCCCTCAGAATAATGATTGTTAATCCTGAGATCGTGGACTAATCCCGGTGTTTCTGCCTGTTATATAATAATGATTGTCCTAACATGGTACAACGTTCAATTTTATATTTCATTAACTTCTATAAAGAAGGTCTTATTTTGTGTTCCAAGCCATTTATATCCCACTGCAGCCAACATGCAAAAGAAAGGATTACAGTGGATCCGAAGCATGTATTCAGCTCTGTGTTTATTTATTACATTTCTTAACGCATTCCAGTCCACTGTACACATCTTGTGTTTTGTAGGGATATGGAGACAACAAACCCAAGTCATCCACCACTGCTCAGGAGGTGAAAACTCTGGATGGGGTGTATTCAGAACAGGTGAGCTGTAGTGCATCTTTGGACACATCAGTCAGTATTAAACTGTGGGTATTTTAGGTATGTGAGCAGTATCTTAAACAGGGGGTAGCCACACCCTAATGGTTTCCCAAACCAGCAGGGGAAATGTGTGGTGGCAGGGGGCGGGGACTGAGCAACGCCTTCTTCTGTCTCCACCTTCATGAAGGGCTGAAGTGCCCTTGAGCAAAGTAACCCCCAACAGCTCCCTGGGCGCAGCAACGTGGCCGTACACTGCTGTGTGTTTGTGTGAGTGAGTGTGTGTGCGCAGAGGCAAATTCCCTTGTGGGATTAATACTGTATTTTTAAAAAACAAACAAGTAAGGTGAATCTTAGATTTTTAAATTAAAAACACCTAAATGGAAATACTGGGAACAGCCTGAGTTTCTAAATACAAGTATAGAAATCTGATGTGGAAAATCTGCACCTAGCCTCATACACAAGCCTTGGGACAGTAATCCTTATATTAACACCGACTCTGGATCTCAAAGCACATGGGTTAAGGCATGAGATCAAATACCAAGTATGGATATATTCTCAGTGTATTACCTTTCTCAAGTTTGTAGCTATTTCTACCACAGCAGTGCTGAATGCTCGATTCTGAAAGTGCTTACGTTTTCTCTACAGCATGGCTCTAACATTAATCTGGCTCTGCTTGTTATCCGTGGTGTTTCTATAGTAACAACTTGCAGTGACTATGACAGCAGACATTTTCCACACGCATTTTAAAACTTGTGTAGAATTGTTTATCGTGAGGTTTTAGTATTGAAACAATTCCAGAAAGAGACTTTTGTATCCCAGATTTTTATACCCAAGTTTTAAGATCTGGGGAAAGTCTTAAGGAAAGAGGGGTCTGTATTTTGTACCTTTTTTTTCCCCCCTAAGTAGTGTTCCTGTGTGTGTGTGCGTGCGTGTACGTGCATTTGCACGCTCATTTCAGATAGGTTAGGCCTAATTTCCTTTGTGAAATGAACAAACTGCACCGAATACCTAGATCAGTGCTGACACAGTTGTAAACATTATCACTGTCAGCAACTCTCCATCAGAGTCACAGTGGGAGGTGATGTAGACCCAGACCCTGGACAGGTCAGACTAACTAGCAGGCTGTCATAGATAAGAGTGCACCCGCGCCATCTAATTGACAGAAAATATTGCTGTGAAATGTGGATTGCGATGAACCAATAGACGCTGTTCTTTCATCAATCGATATCACACAGCCCTAATTCAAATTAACCTGTTTGTTTGTGTGTGTTTGACCACAAAACTACAATTTTCTGAGTATCTATGGTGGACTGCAGTAACATTTTTGAGGTGTGTGTGTGTTTTAGGTAGCGATGGGCTACTCACACTCGCTGGTTATCGCCCGTCAGGAAACGGACCAGGAGAAAGAGAAACTCAAGAAGCTGCCAGAGTACAATCCACGCACACTGTGATTCAACCAGGTCCCTTCCTCATGGTCATATTCCACAGAGGCTTCTGATTTTCCACACAGACTCTCTCTGCTCTCTAGGTCACCGGTGTAGTCAGTTTGGTTGGGATACATTTTGTTATTATAATATTAATTTTCTAGGACTTCAAATTACGAGCTGCAAGATGTGTATTAAAACCAGTTTAAACCTTGGGGCTTGTAACTAGTGAGTAATTTGTGCAGAAAGTCCTTCACCATCTGTTTTAATACTTTCAGTGTCTGGCGCTGAGAGGAAACCCTCATTTGTCTCTCTCTCTCCAAGCACTTAAACTCCATTTGGATTACTTCTATTCCTCACTTACACATTCCAAAAATTTTAGTTTTTTGGGTTTTTTTTTTGTTTTTTGTTGTTTGTTTCCATTAAGTTGGCTGGGAAGAACTGTTGAGTGTCTCCTCTCTCCAAATAATTGGTGCTAAATCATTTTGAGGCAGACCGTTTCAGCTGATGATACATTAGCTGGCATCACTGAAAAGACCAACACTCCATGCTTGTGCCTTTTTATGTGATCGATTTCAGGCTGTGGATGCTTTGTTGTCCCAAAGATCTTCCGTCACGATGTAACCTGGGACCATGGCAGTGTGTTGTTTGTTTGCAGTTGCGTAAAGAATTTTTATGTATTGTGCCATTGTTGTGTATGTTTCTCATTCTAGTGAACTATTTGTATTTCACTTGTCTTGATTACAGGATGTCAAATTATTAGGTTCTGCAGGAGAAATTTTTGTGTAATAGCCTGAAAGATTTTTTTGTTGTTCCTGTGTCCATTGGGATGCCCAAACGTTTTCACAATTTTAAATAAAGTTTCATGTTTATGTTGGTAACTGCTTTCTTCTGCATCTTCATTCTGAATATTGAGATTTCTGGTTATATATTAGAATATATTTAACGTGTGTGTGTGTGTATGTATGTATATATATATATATATATATAAAATCCTTAGTCGCTTCCTACAGACCTGTTTCGTGGTTGCCCACTCATCAGGGGATTTATTGAGAATATTCTTTGCCACAGTTTATATACAGTCAGACATGTTTCTGTGGCAGCAGGATGACACAAGCTCATTATATCTATTGGGTTACTAGAGTATAAAAATCTATTGTTGCCTTTCATGTCCCAATTTACTATATACATACATACACCGGCTCATTGGCTAGTGTTCCTCATTCCATCTCGGGGTGACATTCACCTCACCTTTAGCAGACAACTGTTAAGTGTAGTTTGCCACTCTCAAAGTTGCATTTCCAGAAAACTCAACACTCTTCAGTTACATTCAAGAGCTTGGAAATAGGCGTGTCATTATTGACTATATGTACACTCACATTTGATATGACGAATTCTCCGGGATCCCAGGATTAGGGTCAGGACTGTTGTTCTTGACAGCAGTGTGTGCAGTTTAATTACTGAATGGTAATCAAAAATTAATAAGAGAAGAGTCTGAGAAGCTGAAAATGTGTTTAATCAATTTATTTAAACAAAAAAGAAACAGTTTAATCTTCATCCTCTTCATCTTCCTCATCTTGGTTGATCTGGAAGTAGCGAAGTTCGTAGCTCTCCTTCGTATTAGCCACAACACGCAGCCAGTCTCTGAGGTTGTTCTTCTTCAAGTATTTCTTAGTAAGATACTTCAGGTATCTGAAGATTAAACAATAAGGTTTTATGATCTAGAGGATTAAATAACATACAGAGATGTGATCATACCCAGACACGGGTTAAAAAAGGGTTTACAAACCTTTTGGAGAAGGGAATCTCAGAAGAAACTGTGATCTTGCTTTTGCTCCTCTCAATAGTGATGACTCCACCGCCGAGGCTTCCTGCTTTGCCATTCACTTTGATGCGCTCCTGAAGGAACTGCTCCTGTGAGAACGAACACAGACACATACTCACCCAAATTACTATGAAGTTTTAACTGTTTGTACACCTCTTGCTTCCCAATACATTATCAACCCCATCCTCCATTCATCCATCTATTTCTAGCACATTTATCAATATAATGCCTAATGCTGTAAATGCTCTCAGAAACAACAACAACAACAAAAAAAAAGACCACAAAGGTCCAGACGCTCCCGCCAAAAGGACCATTTCGTAACATGCCAAAATAAAACAAGCATAGCAAGTAAATGTCCGGAAACCTAATATACACTTTCGCCTTGAAAAGTAGGTCAAGGAAGCTCACACAAACTCATCCCAGCACTCATAGTAGTGAGCCAGCATACCAAGTTTGAAAGCCCCAGCTTCAGCACTAGGCATGCAACTGTCCGGAAACTAAAGTGTGACGTGCAGACGGCACCAATTATTATTGCTCCCGACGTCAAGAGCCTACATAGCCCTTCACCTAAAGAAAGAGCTTTAGTTTAGAGTATACACAGCGCTGATACTGGAGACCTCTTCCATAAATGCTAAATAAAAGTCTACTCTCAGAAATCCTCATCCAGAAATTAATTACACACTTCAATTTACATGAAACATCCACCAAACATTCCCATGCAAGATGGTACAACAGATATAAGGAAGTTTCTCAACAGCCACATTTCTATAATCCCTTGATTTGCTTTCTAGCTACTGTCAGAGCTATTGCTATAGAACAGTAATCGGTATGCTCTGATCAACTGGAACTGGCCTGTTCAGTGCCTTTGTGCAGTACTGGAGACGATAGTGTCTGTAGTACTTGTTTTGAATATAGCTTTGGGTGAACTGGAACACCAACTGCACCCCAGTGAGAACTCTGATCTTTTTTTTGGTTATCCAATGTGCAAAAAAGTAGCGCCTCATTAAACAATCTAACAGAGACCAGTGCAGACCAATATACAGACATCATCCCACAACAGGATTCATGTGTCAGTCATAATATACTGATTTAGGTACTGAGGTTGAGCTCTCAAAAGATATCTTTATTAGGTGTATGAGGCTGATGTTACAAGAGTAGCACAGCTCCTTTAAGGCCTCTAAGTGACAGTGTAACAATTATCAGCCATTAATAAAGGGGGCACCTGAAAAGCACCAATATTTAAATATCCCATCAGAAAATATTCTCAGTAAAAAGCCTACACATCTTTTTTCACTAATGTGACCAACACACAAACAGAGGGGTGCAGACAGCAGCAACAACAAAGAGGATCGGTTAACGGTATTGGGCTACGCCAACAATTACGACAATAAATGAACTAACAAAAACATTGTTGTGACAGGCCTGGGTACAATACTATCAATCTCTATATCACTGTTATTGTCAGTTAAGTAATGCTGGTGCAAATGCCTTTTTTTATGTTTAGAAAATATTTAACAGTTTATAACTGTGTGAATATTAAATAAGCCTAACAAAGACAGCTGTCTCAAAGTGAAAGAGAAAATCCTATACAAAAAAGTTAATCCCTTTAATTGCAAACAATAATAAAAAAAACACCTATTTGAGTTATAGCTATTAACACAGCTGCAGCGGCCCATTACAAAATGTACTATTTTGCCATATGCTACAAATCTTTTTGTGCTGAATGTGTGTACATATAATTTGAAGGTTAGAATAAGGTCTAATAATCATTCTCTGATTTAATGTTGCACCATGCGTCCACACCGACTGGAAATTTGTGTACACAAGCTGAGATGTGAGATTGATCATAGTCTCCACCCACATCCTTGTTGACATATATCAGATCAACTTTGAAACGTTTTCTTCTTCTAATAGTAATTTATTTTTTTTTTAATTCTCCAGCCACCTTTTCTCACTGCCACTCTCATTCGTCGTATAAAAAAACTTGATAAACAATACATTTTATTGTGGAGCTCAAAACTGATGCAAATGTCATAAAGCTATGAGCTCAATTTTGTTGTCACATCTGTGCTAACACCGGAACGCATGATCAGAGCCTAAACTTAGAAAGATATAAAAATTCATCAACACATTAACCTAACCGTGTAGCTTGTTTTCCCTCCAATTCAAAATGGCCGATGTGATTGTGACCCAGATATCTGACTGTTAGAATGGCGGAATATTCAAGGAAGTTTTTTTTAATATATATAACACACAGGTAAGAGGACTTAGGTGCATTTAAAATATCGATTTGCACCATAAGATTAGAATGTGCCAATTTTAGACTAGGTTACCATATCGTAAGTATATTAAACCTTAACATAGGCACACAATTTAAAGTTGTTAATAATAATAATAACAAACAAAAAACAAACAAACAAAAAAAAACAGCTTACAAAATTGGCCGCATCCATGATGCCATCCTCGACCGGGTGAGTGCAATCCAGAGTGAACTTCAGCACCTGCTTCTTTTTCTTGCCACCCTTACTAGGGACGGCCTGTCTCCTCTGGAAAACAATTAGTATTCATTGATTGATTGAATAAATAACTAAATAAATAAATAAATAAATAAAGACGTCTTGCTGTCAATGCAATGGCTGCAAACTGATATTGCAAACTGAACAGACCCGAAATTAGGTAAGACTCATCAATACAAATTATTTATTCAGTCTTAACAACAACTACAATTATTATTTTTAAAAAATCCCTCATTTACACGAAGTGTTAATTAGCAACAGATTTAGCATTTAGCTACCTAGCTTATGTTAGGCGGTTAGCTTAGCTTCATTCACGACGGACCGACAAATTACCAAATAAAAACAAAATTGGCTTCAGATAATATCATTTCTGTTTATAATTCAATGCAAACATCTCTAACAAAGCATTCAGTGACGACACCACTGCACAGAGAGGTAATAAGACATCTACATTTAAACTTAATCCAGCCATATGATCACTCACCAAAGGAGCCATGACGAAAAAGTTGTGCGAGAGGAAGAACCACGACTGCGCATGCACCCTGTAGTCTCTACTCAATCGAGCGCAGATATAGTCGATGCATCGACATGGCAGGGTTTGACTTCTGAGTTGATTTCTTTTTTTTTTAATTAAAATTAAAAATGTCAGACAGAAACTCAAAGGTAAAATTAACAGATTATTATTATTTTTTTGGATCAAAGGATAAAAGTTCGAGTGCTCAAATTTATAACAACAACCAGTTATATACTCGTATCACTTCTAGAATAACATCTGCTAAGTTTTTCTGACTTTTAATGCCTTGTTTATAATAATTCATTAATTTCTAGCCAACAACATCTTGTTAAACTCATTCAGAGTTTCTGAAACATAAAAAAAGCAAATTAAAGCACTGTTTTTTATCAATTATATTTTAATATTCTGACCATTGCATAAGCAGATCAGGTGAGGTCATGCATGCTCCATGTAAAGCATAAACACTGCGTTATTGACATTGTCTCTTTATATTCATTTAGAGTTTTAGTATATAGCACATGGATTTATTTTTCCAGTTTTAAATTGTGACAGTGATGCCTGTTTCAAGTGGCCTTGACGAACCATAATTATTCGTAATTTTGATTCAAGCACTATCCTCTAATATTTTGTACTACCCAGATTATTACCTGATAAGGTTGTTTAATCTCCAGGTAGCAGGGCAACAAGATTGTGCTGTTACAGTGTAGTATATACTATCTTTTATTTGCCTACTGTTACACTTAGGTTACATAAAATGTTCAGTACAACTGACATCTGTTATTGATAGCTAATGTAAGTCACAATACTTATCTTTGCATACATATATGCATTTAGAAACATGATATATCAGTCGATTAACTAGCTTTTCACTTTACATTGATTCATTCAAATATCTGCATTTTCAATCATCTTATTTTGTGCCACTTTTCTCACTGCACTGTTCAATACCCCAGATTTAAAGCACCAATACAATAAACTGACCTATTTTTGTCCATCACTGATAAACAATGGTATCTGGTTTCTTGGGTGGGATATTTGGGCATTAACTACCCCCACCCCCTTCAGTTGCTGTGCGGCATGGATTGTTGGTTCTCCTGACGTCAAGGCCAACCCTCTATCTAGGCTGCCTGACAAACCCTCTACATGGCTTTCATTCCAGCCGCAGACAGCAGCTAGGACACCAGCAAGGTGAATGAATGTCTCTGTTTTGGTTATATTTCTGATCGCTTCATGTGCCAGTTATCATCTGACATTTTTCCTGTCATTTTAATATGATTATATTTGTTTACTACACTGTTAGAACAAAAGCTTCCATAAGCACTTTAAATGGTTCTTTGGGTGGACTACCTGGGAAACTCTAAAGATTCTATGTAGGAGGTTATAAACAAGTGTTCTATCAGGAAACATTACAGGTATAATGTATTTCAAAAGCTAAAAGTATTCAACATCCAAAGAACTCTTTAGTATTTCCGAAGAGTCTAATATTAGTCTTAATATAGTATTAGCCTTCACGGTTCAAGTGATCCTGTTTTTATTTGATGAGTCTATGCACATTTTTAATATATGAAACAGCCAGGCAGGTTCTGTGAAAAGAACAAATGAACATGCCTGCCTTTGCAGATGTCTGGAGGAATCTTCTCTCCCTTGGATAAACTTTTCGACCCAGACAGTGCGAACTGCCACCCCCTGGTGTGCCACTTGTGCCGTGAGCAGTATGAGCATCCGTGCCTACTGGACTGTTACCACACTTTCTGTGCCAGCTGCCTGCGAGGTAGAGCTGTGGACAGCCGGCTCACATGCCCCCTCTGTGGGTAAGAACCTACTAATGCAACTGCAAACAAAAGAGCCTCAACACCCTTATTGTGGATAATACCCTTATTGTGGATAATACAGTGCTGCTGAATGCTCGATGTAGTTTGGTCTAAAGATACTTTTAAAAGCAAAAATCTGAAAGTAGTTTCAACTGTAAAGTGTTGTTATGTAATACATATGTATACATTTTATTTATACAAGCTGGCAAAAACTTACCCAGGGGTTTGGGGATAACCGTAATTGTTAATACGGTGAAGTCTTAATTAAAAGACAAAGCTGTCATGGACATCCTGATTCAGGATGGATGTCTTTGCAAGTTTTTGATAAATTACAAAGCAATAAAATTATAAGTCTGTGGCCCCATGCATGAACCTGAGAACCCACAGATTCGTAAAAATGAGAGAATTTAATCTGAATACAATAATCTGTAAATTTCCTATCAGTGAACCAGACATGGATTTTAGGATTATAGGGGCTTCATACAAAAATTACGCAGAGGCAATTTTCAACAGCTTTGTTGGACATGCAAACTAACATTTTTGGAACATGTAGGTTATAAGGTTCATGCATGAGGCCACAGAAGGGGGTTGTTGTTGGGGGTGGGGGGGTAGGTTCTGCAGTTATGGAACACATGTTATGATATTTTAGAAGTTATGAAGTGTTGGAGTGCAAAAAGCAAAGAAAAAAAACAAAGGATATTTCTGTAATTATTAAAATTGAACTGAGAACTGTTAGTAAGAATTGCTCATTGGTTTTAGAACTGTCCAATTGAATGCATTATTAAATCCTGGGGGGAAAGTGATGAACAGACAACTGTGAAGAAGAAATGTCTTTCCTGACCTCTTTTCAAAGGTCACTTAAATGCTTAGATGTTGAATTGTTAAAGATTTACAGTAGTACAGCTATATTAATAGTGCAAGTAAGAAAATTTCTCACTTACTCAGTAATAAGCTGCGTCACGCCATCACACAGTCACGAGGAGGCTGGAGCCTATCTCAGCCAACACTAAGCGAAGGCGGGGTGCACCTTGAACAGCATGCCAGACCATCACAGGGCCAATACACCCAACCATTCACACTCACACCTAGGGGCAATTTGGAACATCCAGTTGGCCTAACATGTGTGTGTCTTTGGACTGTGGGAGGAAATCGCAGAAATAGCCACTACCCCACTGTGGCACCCAGTAAAAGTATTACATATGAGACTAATCATAATAATTTTTTCATTTTTTGTGATGTGCTGGAGAAAACTTTACAGACTGGATTTACTCTTCTGCCATCAATAGAAGATTTTTAAAAACGCAGAGAACTTATTCATGTCATTGATTATATAACTCAGCATCAGTAGTACTTTATTTCATATATATATATATATATATATTTAG
>JBCNYG010000003.1:19971744-19982759 GCA_039654305.1 Porochilus rendahli | reverse complement strand
TATGTGTGTGTTGGCCCTGCGATGGTCTTGCAAACTGTTCAGGGTGTACTTTGTAGTCCAGATAGGCTCCAGCCTCCCTATGACCCTAATAAGGTTAAGTTGTTTGTGAGTAAGTGTTCAAATACTGGTAAAACTGCTCATTTAAACATTTTAAACAGATTTCGACAAGTTACTAAATATAATGTGTTTTAAACAAACTACCTCCACTATTGTCTGACATCATGGATATCACCATCTCGACAGGACCAAAGCTTTGTTTTTGTTTGTTTTTTTTAACTAATCATTAATATGTAAAGATATTCAAGCCATGCAATATCTAAGAATGAAAAACGTGGAATATGCATGCTAGAATATCCTCACAAAAGTTCTACATTTCACATAAAGAAAGGAAGTTCTCTCTCTTCTGAAGCTGATATGACAAAAGAATGCAGTTTGTCATGTGACCTAAAAACAACAACGCGTATATATTCTGCCGTGAGGGCGACTTTTATGTTGTAGAAAACCTAGACGAGCAAAAACATCTTCACTATATCAACAATGACTTGTTTTTAAGATGTTTTTGTTTCACACACAGCCGTTGGTAAGTTGTTCCAACAGAAACAGTAATGCGGCACGCCGCTGGTGTGTGTTCACCAGGCAAATCCTAGCAACACTCCCAGTGTAGTCAGTATGCTGTCGAGTTAACAACAAATAGAACCTCTAACTTATATGAATATCAATATGAACGTATATTATATCAATATGAACGTTTGTCAGACGAAGATGAAAAGGAATGAGGGATGTCGATTTTATCCAATGCACCTTTTACAGAAATAGACAGAGCACTGCGAGCTAAATTAGCTAACCGTCAAGCTTTCAATGAGGGTTCTTCTTCAGGATCTATTTCCACTTCCAGCCATATTTTGTGTGAAATGTCAGTTATTTGATATAAATGATTACTTTGTAAAGATATTTATATTTATTAAACAATATTGTGCATGCAACCATGCTGTTAATCAACACATTCACCAGCATAATCGAAGTATAATTTTCTACACAAGAATAAAAAAGACTTCTGACTGTTCGAATTCTTCTTTAAAAAACACTGTTTTTATTAGTTCACCATATTAACCCCCACCAAGGAGGTTGTGTTTTAATCGGTTTGTTTGTTTGTTTGTTTTTTAGCAACTTCCTGTCTATGTTTCTGTCTGAATTTTTTATGATGGGAAGGTGATCGATCAGGAACGTTTCCATTCAATTTTGGAAAGAATCCACATACTGATGACCTAAAAAAAAAAAGTCGCTCTTCTATAATGGTGAGACCCTCATGTTTCTGTTAAAGCAAATCTGACTTAAATGAAATTTGCCCTGTATATTCAAGATCACAGGTTTTGATGTCAGAATAAGTTCCATCCAGATCTGATCCAGATTGTGCGCTTGGTATCAATTTAAATTTAAGATCCAAAATCCCATTTAACAATTTCAGAAACTTGAATCTCTGCAAAATTCCATCAGAACTTCTTTACAGCTATGAGGGAGTATCATTTTATCCTGTTCTAGAAATCCTTCTGGATCAAAGATACAATCATTTTAAATTTTATTTGCCGGCAGTTCAGACACTGTTTTTTGCAAGTTATCTTATAGTGTTAGAAACATCCAACCACTAAAACGTCCCTAACAGGCTGCTGATTCAAAAGGCTTTCAAATGATTTCAGCCTTCAATATCATATATTGCTGAGCTAGATTAAAGGATTCTTTAACATTATGAGATAATGCTGGCTTGGCGGAGGTTTGTGCTCCCTGATTCTCCCTCATTTTTAAATGCTGTCAATCTTGCAAAACAACACTTCAACAACTTGATGGTCATTTCCCCACGCTGGATTATGATACAATTGTACTAGTAACACAAAGTGGCCCAACGCTGTGATTAATGGTGATCTAAATCAAGGCTAGCTGATAGTGGTTGAGAATTGTGTATTGTGGCCTCATGCAAATATTGCCAGTGTGAGCTAAAGGGAAGATCATATTAGGAAATGACCTTTATAAGTTAACAACAACAGAAAGTACTATTAGGACGATAACCATGAGTAAAGCTGGCAAATAGAGTTAAACTCACATAACCTGTTAATGTTGCTATGCTTTAGGGGTTAATATTTTTCAGCAATATTTTAAAAAAATCCTTGTATTTGTTTTGTATTATCAGTGTTAACTAAAGGCTCAAAGGATAGAAGTCTTAAGAACAACAGGAAAATTTGTATTCCTGGAAATGGATCATTGTTGACTTTATAGCTCAGCCATCAATATCCCACATTCTTAGGCTATTACTACTGTTTTAAAGCCCAGTCAGTGACGCATGACATGATCACTTCAGTTTTACCATATAACTTTAAATATACAATCATATATTATGATTGTCAATAAAGGATTTTAAAAAATCTTTAAAATAGTCAACAATAATTATTATTGATCTTATTATTATTATTATTCAAGTATTGCACAGATTAAACCCAAATTAAAATAATGTTTGTGATGTGTCTAGCCTTTGTCCAAGTTACTTAGTCATGTCAAGAACCAGGATAGACAGGAAATGCCTTAAAGATACAGTAAGCCTTCACACAATAGATTCTCCAGTGAATGAACAAATGCACCGGCTCCATTCACTCAGTGATAGAAGAACGTTTTCTTTCAAGTTTTCTTCGTGATCTGTTCTCAGATCCAAGCCACAATTAAAGAACCTCCAAACAAAGCACACACACACACACAGCTGCTGCTTGAAAGTATTAAAATCCATCAACTCTGTGTGGAGCTTGCATGCTCTCCCTGTTCTTGTGTGGGTTTCCTCAGGGAACTCCAGTTTCCTCCCACAGGCTAAAGACACGCATGCACATTAGGCAAACAGGCTGTTCCAAACTGCTCCTAGCTCTGTGTGTGTGTGTGTATGTGTGTGTGTGTGTGTGTGTGTGTGTGTGTGTGTCATGCCCTGCGACGTGTTGCCCAGCTGAGACAGGCTCCAGCCTTCCTACAACCGTAATAGGATAATATGTATTGGCGAATGAATGAACCTACAAACCGGGGCTGCAAAGTGTTGTGGTGGGGTGGTGAGCATGTCTGGCTCACAGCAAAAGGGTCCTGGGTTCGAGTCCCAGGCTTGGCAAGAGTGTTTCTGTGTTGGGTTTGCATGTTCTCCCTATGCTTATGTGGGTTCCCTCCTGAAGCTCTAGTTTCCTCCCAAAGACATGCACAATAGGTTGGTTGGCTGTTCTAAATTGCCCCCCAGGTGTGAGTGTGAGCACCATCTATGTTTTGTTAAACCATGAAGGACGCACTGAAATGTAAAAACACAGTGGGATGTAGGATCTGTGCTGCGGGGAATGAACTTGCCTCCTTCTGTATTCGTCTCTCTCTCGTTTCACTTTAGCTAACACGTTGTAGATTGCCCTCAGCTCGGGGGTAATGGTGTCGATCTGGACTCCGATTCCATCTGGGTGCGTCCATGACACTCCGGGCCCGTGATGAAGCTCCAGCCGACCTCCATACCTCCTACTCGGGGAGAAGTTCCAGATTCTGCCCGGGACTCTCGCGTCGGCTATCGGGCCTGCAAACGGGAGCTCGCAGTCCGTCTGAATGGCTTGTTCCCGGCTTAAAAAGCTCTTGTAGCGGGCCTCCTCCTGAGCCTGGTGCAGCTGAGCCTCCAGCACTTTGTTCCTGCGCTCCAGTTCATGCACTTTGGCGAGGAAGCAGCGGAAGCGCAGATTCAGGGTTTTTAAAACGTGGATGTTGGAGCCTAAATCATTCCGTAGGGCGCTGCTCACCCCGGTGCCGGCTCCGGTTACCGCACACGCGCCGATGATCCGAGGTAGCGGGGTGTCGATGTGGAGCGGCGGGCTTTGGTCTGGAAAAAGATGAGGGAATTCATCCATCCTGGACTGGAACTGTTTCATTCAAACAAAACCAGTCGCGTCATTTCATGCCTGTGTCCAGAAGCGCAAGGTGCACTCCCTTCTTCCTTTCTTCCCCTCTTCCCTTCTTTTTCCCTTCCTTTATCTAATATCATAGAAATACACAGTCATATCCTGCTAATGCTTCATTCGGATAAATAAAGGCCACCAAGGAGAGTTAAACAGCTACCAGACCTATTACATCACTTTCCCTGTCTGATGGGTATCGAACAAAGCCAGTTCTGTGCTCCTGGAAAACCTCGCGCGACTGAGCCTCCCATTCCGAGCCGCTAAAATAAGCCTCTCTAAACGGGAAATAGAAGGAAGAGGAGGAGGAGGCCACACACACACACACACACACACACACACACACACACACACACACACAATGTGCGCACTACGCCCTCTTCTCATACAGACTACTGGAGGAGCAGCACTTTCAAATATATTTTAAAGAATAAATCACAGCCGGCTCGGTGGTGAACTGGTTAGTTCGGCCGCCTGACATCAAGAAGGTCCTGGGTTCGAGTTCCTGGTTGCATTGAGCTTCCTCCGGGTAATCAGGTTTCCTTCGGCATGTCTACAGACCTGGAAATTAGGCTAACTGGCTGTATTTTCAGCTTTGTTGAAACAATGGCATGGAGATTACATGCGGTAAGCAAGGCCAGGAGGAACAAGATAATCATTTGTGTGTTCGACCCCCCCTTTTTTTTTTTTTTTTGGCCAGGCAATGTGTGTCATAGTTATTGCAACACCTCCAGAAATTATAGTAAGCATCATGGAACTAATGCATGTCACGTTTCCCCAATTAAATTGAAAATTAAATCGAATTGATTGGTGATGGCAGAAACATTTAAACCATAATCCATGAATTCCTGGTTAACGGCGACACCAAAATGAGGTGAGGCCACATCGTGGGAACAATAAGAGAACAGGCATGCCAAATGAGGAAAAAGTGTGGTGTCCTTCATAAGTCAAGGAAGGGGTATAAAAAATAGCAACCAGCCTGAAAATGCCCATTCGGACAAAAACAAACAAAAAATTTAATTCAACCCTCACAGATTATTGTTGGTATGAGCGTTCTATGATCTGATGAAACAAAAATGAAGAAATTTGGCAATGCTCAAGATGGGTTAAGCATAGCGTGGCGCTAATATAACATCATAATGTTAAATCTTGATTTGTTAAAATTTGAAGAAAAAAACCCCCCTCTCCAAATACTCACCATTTTGGGGCATAACACGATTTACTCCATGAACTACGAGGTCAAAATCTGTCTCTCTTCCAGAAAACTAAAACTGGCTTGTCACTGGAACTTCCAACAGTACAGCAATCCAAATCATATATCTAAACCACCATAAAAATGGTTAGAATCAAGCTTCTGCCATGGCCACTGCAGTCGCCTAACCTGAACCAAACTGACAATCTCGGGGTGAGATGAATAGGAGTGTGCACGAGAGGGACCAGGACCCTGGACATTCTGGAGAGGTTCTGTAGAGAGTAACGATGCTGTTATTAGCAAAGGGAGGTTGTGCAAACTATTGAACGCAGAGGTGCTAAAGATTGTGGTACATGTTTTTGATGAAAAGAATTATGTACTGATGAATTATTATATTAAATAAAACAAATAAACAAACGAAAAAATCCAGGTCAGGGTCACTCGAAGGGAAAATCCACCCCCTCGTTCGAATAACACACGTGCATGATTGACTGGTGGTCACTGAGAGTGACAGAGAAGTGAGCATATGCCATCCCTCCCTCTGAGAACTTGGCCATTTAGGCTGTCATCAACCGGGACTCGAACTTGCAATCTCCGAGTTGATAGTTGCGCACCTTGTTGATGTGCTTATTCTAATAAATTGCCCCCTCTATATTTATTGCTGATGACTCATTGTACGAGGCAGAAAATCTGACATATTTAAAAGTCATTCCTTTTTATGGGCATCATACCACTAAACGATTACTCCATGGTTGCCTAATTGATTTTTCCAATAATTTTCCATTTCATGATCTACTCAGATGACAAGGAGAGCCATGTGTGGGATTCTTATAATTTTATTCATTTGAAATAATTCAAAAAGCGGACAGTCAGCAACAGTTGAACAGTGTGACAGTGGGAATAGGCGAATAAATACTAACTGAATTCTTTTATTTATTTATTTCTCTTATTTTTTTATTTATTTTTTTTAAAACTCCACACCATGCATTCAGCTCAGAGTACAAGATCGCCCTTTACAGGTGTATATATACTGTGTATACATAAAGATATATTACCAATTTATTTGTCAACCAAGACTGCTTTCATTGGAACCTTGCTTAAAAACAAGCACGCTTTGGGAAAATCTTTTCTGCATCACGTTTTGGTTTATGACTGGGTAAGGATGTGAAAAATAAATCACACAGGTATAATGAGTCCACAGATGATCTAGTGCTGTAAATTCAAAATTAGAAACAACAAACAAAAAACAAACAAAAAGAAAAAGCTTCCGAAGTAAAGATGCAGGCCTTTTTTATTCTTTTATCTCGAAAGTCATCGAGTTTCATTGTGAAAAGATAAAACCCCATTACAAAAGCATTCAAATTCAACGGGCATACATATCAAACAACTCATTCTTCCTCACTTTCACCAGGAGAGAAACCTCACACAGACATGTTTAAGCTAGGAAGGCCTTGTCTTTTATGTCTTTCTCACAAATTACAATCAAATCACTGAACACTGCAAAAAATGTCCAGAAACAAAGTGCATGACACCAAGAGATCGAGTCACACGTCTGTGAAACTCTTGCTCTTCATCACTCTGGAAGTTAACTCAAAAAAGAAAAAAAAAGACAAAGCAAAGAAAAAACGAAAACTCAAAAAGGGATAAATTAAATCCACAAGTTGTCTCACGCGGTCATTAAATTCCCAAACACTTAAAGTTACTTGAATAAAGCACCTGCAACATGTTGGATCAAACAGCATAGTCATGGTATGTTTCAGTGTTAAGATGTTACAGAAACATTTGTAATAAATGCATTTAATTGTCAGAATACATACATAATTTTCCAATTTAGGAGCGTTATAGTTGAAGAGGCTGTAGAAGAACAAACCCGTGTGAATATCAGGAGGTGGTGGTGAATGACAGTGGGTGAGCTGATGGATATGGGCGCCCAGAGCGTAATTGCAAGGTGTCCCTGTGGAGTTGCCGTAGCAATGTCCAGGTAGAGGACAGACTCCATGATTAAGCAACACCTGCACTGAGCAGGCGGGACACACTCAGGGAGGGGGACTGGCTGGGTACCATCAGGGCACAGAGTTCAACAGGTCCTGCAGAAACCCATCAGGGTCTGGGATGTCTGAAAGAAGCCCTGCCAGGGAGGGAAAAAACAGTTACTTGCTGTAATATACACTTCAGCTTGAACTATTGTATTTAATGTTTAACATAGATTTCAGCTTGTTTCTCTTCCCGTGATGAACTAGACCTTTTCGACACGCAGTGAGTACTTTGTGGGGTTTCGTAACCTCCTTATCCCTTAAGATATTTCCTGTACACTTTTTCTCTTCAAGAAATCACAGTGCTTACCTGGAAGCTGCTAAAGCGCAGAGCGCAACTAGCTAACAGCTAACTTGCTAGTTGCATACCCCCTGGTCCAAATACATATGTTTCAGGTCAAACAATCAGATTGCAGTTGTTGCGTATGACGGTTTAGTTTCAACACCCAATTTCTGAAGCCAAATAGCAGCCTTTTTACTCAGATTGATTCTTATGTAAAGAAAACAGAGGCTTAAGACGTACAATTTAAAATAGGTTTGCTCACTTCAAATTGTTCTTAAAATAACCATTTCTAAATTGGGCTAAACACTGTATAATTATTGTAAAGCTCTAGAAATACTCAACCAAATGACACTTCTAAAGCAACCTTGCAATTTTGGCAAATCAACCAACCTACATAAGTGAATGCGTGTTTCTCACCTACAACATCCAGGAACTCTGCGAAAGAATCAGCAGGCATGAGCTCATCCTGGAAAGACCTCAGTACCCTCTCTGAAGCCTCGTAGATTGGCATGTCATTGTGCCGCACATACTCCGCTAGTGAGAAGGACCAGCCTCCCTCTGTGTTACTGGTGGGCACTTTCTGTTCGATGGATAGAGAAACAATAAATCTGAATATTTTAATAGCACACTGTCTAGAAAAATATATATATTAAAAAACTATGTTGCCTTTCCTATCCACAGGACAATACAGACTAATGTACAAATAAGGCCTAGGTATTTAAGGAAAAACATGTATGCGTACCCTGAACATGTCATAGATAAGGTCCACCAGGCCCCAGAAGAGAAGAGGGGAGCGATAAACTGCATATTCCTTCACTGATTTGTCTGTGAGTCTGTGAACAAATGCAGAGTTTAATAACACCCATTAAATTAAGCATGGAGCATCACACCACAAAATACATCAGTGTAGCAAAAGTTCCATTCAATCAAAGTCGTAGACGTGAATAAATATAAGTCTGAGACATACCAAAAAAAAAAGCACAAGACATGCAAAACCCAAATTTTTTTGCCCAGTCATATATCTTCATCTTACTTGTTGGCGCCCCCTGGTGACACTTTTCGTGCATGTGCAGTGACGAGTAGCCGGCGTAAGAAATCGATGCGCGTGGCTCTCCAGCGCTCAGGCGGGAGGATGTGCATGGCCAGCACAGTGAAGTAGTGTGGCCCGTCCACGTCGTATGAACTCTCCACCCACTTGTCACACGGCTGCTCTAAGAAGCCCTGCAAGTTCTTCTCCTCTCGTGATGTGGCCCTTGTGCTGAAAGACAAACACCGAATTACTAAACTGGAGAAGAAGTACTTCGGGGTTTAAAATGGATCCAAACGCTTTGAAACATACGTGTTGAGGACATAGAGGACAGTGTGGATGATGTAGGGAATGAGGTGGATGTTGCTCTCGCGGCCTCCTCCCCCCGTGTCCACGCTGAACGATTGTTCCATTGCAAAGCGCAAGAACAGCAGCTTGGTGTCGTGGATATTAAGCTGATACGTGGGCTCTCTTTGCCCCGTGCATTCCTGCAGATATGTGTTGTGCCTGCAAGACAATGTAAAAATAACAACAACACTCCACTTAATACTGCAATTCAACAAAAAATAAATAAATAAAGCAAAGAAATATAATTATTACAAAAAAGTACCTTGCCAGACAAGTGGCAAATGCTGATTCAGGTACGTGAGGCCCCCACACAGGCAGGAGCCCATTGCACTTGGTGTTAGCGTTTTGCAGAGCGGCACTTTCCCACTCCTCACGCCCTCGGGCAAGCCTGACGCAAAGAACAGGGAAAAGGTTCAGGCTCAAGTCTTTTGTTTAAGTAGGCTGAAAAGAGAGACAGATAAAGTGTTCGTGTGTACCGGACAGCAGCAAGGTGGCAGTCATAGTGGACAATGTTAAAGTGCGAGACAGTGCTATAGCCCTGTTGCTTGCGGGGTTTGTTCTCAAACTCCTCCAGAGCCACGCGCTTGGTAAACGTGTAGATACCCAGGACCTTCGTTGGCTGTAAACAGATTTATAAATACTTGACAAATGCAACAGTGAGCGGTGATTGTATGTTACATCAACATGCTGTTATAACCATAAATACGGCCTCAGCACGGCTACCTGAAACTTATAACCTTCTCGGCAAATACAGCAGGTTAGACCCGGCTCCTCTATAAGCTCCTCCATCTGCTTCAATAAGGATGTCTTTGTCACCACCTGCCCTTTTTCATTAGTCTAAAACAAAACATTCATATTGCAGAAATAATATACATGTAAATTAATTTCACGATGATTCAGTAATTTCTGTATTAAATGAAAACCACTCCTGACCATCAAAACCCACATAGCAACAGTAACTAAGCATGGGTGGTCAGTACAGAGAGAGACTCACAGTCATTCCTAATGTCCCCAGAGCTTTCTGCCTCATCGCCATGGCCATCCGTTTCTTCTCTGCTCGGGTCTCCCTTCGAGCGGCGTCGATTTTGTGGTTCACTTCTGCATGCTCCCTCAAAGCCTCCAGAAGGTTCTCAGCCAAAGTGCCTATTCCCTCATCGCTTGAAACCTGCTCCAGTTTGTGCAAATTACTTATTGAGTCTGTACCAATCAGCATCTAAAACACAACAATAAAAAGAAAACACATGGTGAGATCCAATAAGATCCCAGTACATAAGCAATAGCAGAATTACACTTGAGTAAAAACCATAAAAAGATTAAAAAAAAAAAAAGAAAGAAAGAAAAGAAACTATACTTGTGTAGGAGGATGCTGGGTGGCCAAACCACGCAACAGTCGGAGGATAAATGGAAGGGCTGGTCGAGCAAGGAACTTCTTCCAAACATCTGCATCCAAACTGTAATGAACACTGAAGGTTAGCAAGAGTCATACAAACCAAAATAAGGAATGCATGCAGTAGAAGTAGAGCTGAAGAATTAAAAATAGAGATAAAATGAACCAAAGTCACATCTTTAACATCTTTAAGTCTGTTGGGCTTTTACACCCGAGCATGAGTGGCTCATCAGGTGGGAAGCGTGAAGCAACTCTGAGTTCAACTCCACCTGGATGGGATCCATCCCAGATTACCTTCCCAGTCATTTTTACTGGTACCCATTTATACTGCTGGGTGGACAGAAGCACACAGTTACATTACCAAGAAGAGTTGTTTAAAGGATTCAAGGATTATTTATTTAAAAAAATTAAAATAAATAAGGACATAATTTTTTTTGTCCCAAAATTAGTTTTGGGAAAAGAAACTCCAACAGTTTCAAGGAGGGGAAACGATTTTACACAAATGTAAAACATTAACGAGCATTTCAGTATCTGTGCAGCCTAATGGCGATATTCATCATATAAGGAGAAGAGCTGCTTTACGTGAACCTTTCAGTCGCAACATTAACATTGGTTTGTAACATGAAATGAGAAACAAAATAAAAAAACTACACATTTTACAAAGAGTAAGAATCTTAAGACTGCCATTAAATTTAAAAACAACTTATTTTCTCCAAGACAGCTCGTTCATTCATTCATTCATTTTCTGAACCACTTATTCCTAATTAGGGTCGCGGGGAGGCTGGCGCCCATCTCAGCCGA
>JBCNYG010000003.1:19935784-19950732 GCA_039654305.1 Porochilus rendahli | reverse complement strand
CAGAGTAATAACTCAATAGAAATGCTAAAATCATCCTACAAACATTTAACTATTTCTTGACATGCTTTCTTGTCAGCAATAATCTTGTCAGAAACATAATGCTTGTTTGGGAGGTATAAATACAAATGAAAATGCTGACAACTACAGCAGCATGTTAAGTTTATTACATCTCAGTAAACAACTGACAATTTTGTATATTCAGGGTTGTTGGTTTTTGGGGTTTTTTTTGGATTAAAACAATTTAAAATATTTCAGCACTCACCCATGGGGGTGTTGGAACGTGGTGGAGAGGGCAGGGTCACATGCCTACGTTTATTCCTGGGTCTCAGTACTCTTATCAGGGCCTGCTTGCAGGCAAAGCTCACAGAAGTGTCCTGAAATGATGTTAAATATAATCAGATATTATGTTTCAAGTGACAAAATTTGAAAAATGCTTCAGCATCAAATAATATTGAGATCTTACAGGGCAGAGCAGCATCTGCATGTAGATTTTAGAGGCCACATTAATGTAGTCCAGCTCACAAGTGCAATAGCCATGAATGATGTCCACGAGTGCATTTACTGTGGCTTCAATATGGGTTAGGCCTGGAAGGAAAAAAGTTATACTGAGCAGCTTTTTTAAAAATGTGAACTAAATGCAGTCTTGAATACTGAGAGAGATTTGGTTACCAGGCAAACAGGCAGGAGCAAGAAAAGCATTCTTGGGTTTCAGAGCATGGAGCTTCCAGAAGTTATTAACAAGCTGCATAATGAAACCACAGCCTTCAGTGTCTGCTTGCTTCAGTCCATCCTCACTTAGATCTGAGAGAAATAAGAAATAATCAGAGGAACTTAAAGGACAGGATAAATACCAGGACATGTGTAGGAACACTATAAGTAAGTAAATGGTGTGTGTGTCATACTTTAAATGCTATTGTAGATATAAAGATCAAAGCATTCATTGTTATGTACCAGTTTCTGGATGAGGAATTTTGGACTCTGTGAAATGCACCAGGTTGTTGGGTCTCATGATAGCAATGGAGCGGGCGGTTATCACAAGCCGCTGGAACACTTCAGGGTCCAAATCCTTGCCTTCCTTACTGCAGCTATTCAAACATTGCACTGCATTACTCAGCAGAGACTGATCCTGTTAACAGAAGACAACACAGTTAAACAGGAACCTATACCCTTATTTCAGAAAAAGGAGACCCTTCAGTTGAGTCAATGATAAGTAAGTACCTTGTGGTTATGGTAAGCTGTACGGCTAGTGTGCAGACTGGCCAAAAGCCCTTTAGTCTGCTGCTGGACGCCGGTAGGCGTTGGCATAGACAGCAGAAGAGTGGCTAACTCCAGAGCTGGAGCTTTGCTTTTCTCCTAAACAAGTGAATGGCCATTCACAAAAGGATGTAAACAATGATTTAAACTAGAACTTCACAAATATTACTTCCCTAGTGGTGGTTTTTAAAATGTCACTAGGGGTACCAAGTTTTACTCACCCTCTCGCTGGCTGAACCAAGTGCATAGCAGCTCTCTAGAGCTTCAAGAGAGCTGACCACCAACCTGTAAATAAAGCGTACATTACACCATGTTAAGCGAAAAAAGTATACGCTTTCACACAATTCTGAGCAATGCAAATAACTACCAACGGTTCTAGCACATCACTGCACCAAAAATGCACCCAGTTAAAAGCAATATTATGAGATGTTTTCAAAGTGAACATTGCTTGCATTTCGTTTCTAAGCCATAGCAAGTTTAGAATAACTGCTTTTTTTTGCCTTGTATGTGCCGACACACTCTCACACACACACCATGCAAACAAGCAGAAAAAGGGCGGTTACTAACCGGTCCAATGTTGATAAGGACTCAGTTTGGCAACTTTATTTTATTGTTTTTTTGGGAGCAAAGAAAAAGAAATATGTGTGAGGATCACAGAAAGAAACAAGTAAAAAAATGATTTGTATGTAACAGAAACATGTAAGCATGCAAGCACAAGTCATTATGAAGGTAGCCATGCACTGGACACAGCACACACTCCTTCACTCCATATGTCCCTGCTCTCTTTCTTGTGGTGTTAAAGCAATTTTAGGGAAAATACACTAATAACATGAAGACGAGACAATTTACATATAAAGAAAAAGATTTTAGCTTCAGGTTCATAGATGTGTAGGTTGCACTGAAATATTGATTATGAGTTGAATTAGGGGTAAGAAGTAGCAGGGGCTGGCTATGCTCACCTCTCCAGGACTGTGCCACTGGTGGAAGTAGGCGTGGTTATATCGTTGTCTCCCGTTCCATTGGCTTGATTCAAGTTGGGGCTGCACACATTGTTGACTGATGCAGAAGGGAAATCCTCGGGGGGTTCATCAGGCCACCCAAACTGCTCTTTGGTTTTGCCATAGATCTTAATGGAGTCTAGCATTGTTACTCCTGCAGGGTCTACAGATGCTCCAACTGGTTAGATACAAAAAGTGCATATTGTACAAGCATAAATGATGTATACTGACATCAAAGGCCACTAGAACACCACAATAATGCTCAGAAAAGTGTTTACTGAAAATGGAGAGCTTCTTGTCAGCCTGCAGGGCCTCTTCTCGTGTGAAGGGCAGATCAAACCAGCGGGACCGAGTCAAATTCATCTGCACTGTGCGGCCAAAGACCTCGATGTATGATGGAGCCCTTTCTATGGCCTGGGTGCCAACTTGCACCCTCATACCAGTCATCACCATAGAACTGTTATTGTTGACCACCTCCACTGTGAATCCACCAGGCTGAAAGGGAAAAGAAAGAAAGAAAGAAAGAAAGAAAGAAAGAAAGAAAAACACCAGAGTTGCTGGTTTTCCTCTGAAATACACTTGCTATATGAACACACTGGGAAAATATTCGTTATGGATACATAGTCAATGCGGTACCATCATTATTTTTACCTTGGTGTTGGCGACATACATCCCAGAGGAGTTAAGGCGGTGTTTGATCTGCTGCCCATTATAGACCTGCAGTAGGTCATTACCTCCAAACTCCACTTCGGTAAGTTGCTGATTGTGTTCAAAGAAATCCACAGGGAAGGTCACCTGGCTAGATGTGCGTGTAGCTGCAGAGGCGACAAAGTCCATGATTAAACATAGTGGGGACAACATAAAGCTGACCATTAAACGAGTCAGGTTTGAACAAATAACCTTTAACAGTTTTTAGCTTCTTAAATTCAACATCCACTACAGCACTGATGAACTCTGTTTCTGCCAAATAAACTTATATATAAATTTACAAGGAGAGCTGATTATCATTTTATTTCAAATCACCAGAATTTTATTTCCAAACTGGCTAAATCAATCCATCCATTTGATGAAGCATTTAATTCAATTAGGGTTGCAGGGGAGCAAATCCAGGACCTTCTTGCTGTGAGGTGGACAAGCTAACCCCTATGCTAACATACCGCCCCAAAATGGCTAAATACATGGTACAACAAAAAAAAAAATTTAATAATGATCCCTTTAGACACTACAGTACTTAAAATATTTTAAGCTTTAGCATGACGTGACTCACTAGCTGCAGCAGCTTTGCGTTTCCGGACAGGTTTCATGATACTGATGACAGAACTGGGCTGCAGAGATGGCTGGAGCCAGTAGGATGTGTTCTCCACGTTGGCCATGTAGATGCGGAGGCTGCCGTCCTCACATAGCAGGATCATAGTAGTGCGCTGCTGTTCATTACTGGCTGTGTGGCGTATGGCCACCATGTCCTGGATCTGTACAAAAGTAGAATAAGCCTTCAAAATCATCATCTGCACTCCAAAATGTATTAATCACACTCAGACTGATGACAAACCTTAGCTTTGGCTGGTAAAGTTTTGATTTCCTGGATCAGGAAGGTGTCTGGCTTCACCATGATGACCAGAGGGATCCCTGTGGTCTGCTGTACACAACATACTAATCCTGGGTGGTTCATTACCTCTGACCACTGACAAAGAGCTGGAGAGGTTTTACTGCCCCCATTTGACCTTTAGTTAAGGAATACAAAAGATCATATTTTACATTAATACAGATTTAAGATGGGACCGATGGTGCACTTAACACATCGTCCAGAAGGACATAGAAAAAAGACCTACCCTTTTACATTTATGGTGAAAAGTCTTTGTGTGTCCATGTTGCTTCGGTTGACAGTGGCAGCAAATGATTTGCCTTGACTGTAACTGAAGAAAAGCATCTGCAGCACGTGAGAGTAGTATACAGATACACCTCCTCCTGCCACCTGACCATTGCTGTCCTGTGAAGCGGGAAAAGAAAAAAAAAAGCTAAGCTTTCATAGTGGCGAGCAAGGTCGCCAACTGGCTGGTTGAAATTGCCCCTATGTGTGAGAATGTGAATGCTAGTGTGTGTTGGCAATGTGATGGTCGGGCTAGCTGTTCAGGGTGCATCCTGCCTATGCCCACAGGCCCACCCTTATGCATTTAACCCTTGAGCAGTTTAGCAAATGAGTGAAAGTGACTGCTTTCGTTTAACTCCAACCATATGATTACACTTACGTATGTGCCTATCACCATATACAAATTAAAGTCTGACTCACCTTTAAGTCTTCATGGCTGATCTCCAACACGTTTGTAACATAGAAAGGGCCATGTTGAGCACTGCTGGATTCATCCATCACCTGAGCATACATATAACCAGCTGAAGACATAATGACGATGATGTTTTTACCCTCCTCACTGAACAGGAATGTTGCATCTCTGATCTTTGAGCTTGGAAGTAGGAAATAATACATGGGGCTCAGAGCATCCACTGATAAATCATAGATCTACGGGGTGAAAAAAATAGTTTAAAAGTATGAAGCGTTTGTATAAATATCTCTGATTATTAATACTAATTACACATTTCACAAAAGTCAATTGTATCACCTTAACAAAGTCAGCAGTGATGATGGCTAGTTCTGTCTGAGATCCAGGCAGCCAGATGGCCTTGATTATGAAGTTTCCAGTTGCCAGCTGAGGGTGCAGTACTAAGTGATCCGATACGGAGCCCGTACTGCTGAACGTTAGCACGTGACAGTCCTGCAAATTGGAGAGACACGAGAATAGGCACACACACGCAGCTCAACCATTTTATACAATACACAATTTCTATTCAAATATCCAGTATATTCAGAGACTTGTATTACCTTGAGTCCACACACAGCCAAGTAGTCTTCATTACATGGGTTCCCAGTCAGGCTGAGGACAGTGAAAGGCACGGGTGCCGAAGCCAGGCGCGTCAGAGTCAGTTTCCTCTTACTGGAGTCAGCCTGCTTTAGGAGGGCAGACAGCTGCAAGACTGTAATCTTTGAAAGGAAAAAAATACAACAGTTACAAATTTTACACCTTTAAGAGAAAAACAAGGATTTATTATGAAATAGAATTTAAAAATAAAAAAAGGTGAAGAATTTATATTAACAGCTATAATTTATTTATGCCCATAAACAAAATTTTCCTCATATTGGACCTGTGCTGAGAAAACCCAACCAAAGTCAGAAATGCACTTAAGTTAGGCATTGTTAAAAAGTATTGTTTAAACACCCTTATGGGGAAATACCCTGAGCAATCACAAAAGTGGTTTGAAAACCGAAAAAAAGAAAAAAAAGAAAAAAATTTAGCATGAGCAGATTGTGTTTATGAATATTTCAACTTGCTCGTGTTGAAGGTTATACTTCAAAGGATGTATTTTTGGCAATATTGCATTTTCGTCCAGGTTTCCCATTTTCACCTTTGGCTCTTACTCAAAACACCACCTTGTGACTTAATCTGCATTATCCTGGACACATATAGTTTCCCACTGCACAAGCCATGATTTTAATATAAACCTTTAGACACTACATAAATCAGTCTACAAATGACATGAATGAATCAAAATCCTACACGTCTACATGTTAACTTGGGCTTTGATATCATTCGGAGAACTGCTCATAAATTCATTAAAGCAATCTCTCAGCCTAAAGTACTACACACAAAGAATCTAGATATTTGAATGAGATTAACTTTTAAGTAGTGTGGTCTTCTCATTTAAAAAACATATTATGGACTGGCACCAAGCCAAACCTTTACTTCTAAAACTGAACACTATTCCTACAGAATTCCTTCATAAATTCAAAGAATAACAGAAGGAGCAGAGTCAAGCCAAAAGGAACCAGTCAAAAGCTAAGAATCTTTAGGTCTGATTGTCTAAAATGTCACTAAGTGCATAGATCTGTTTGTTTATTTGTGCAAAAATAAGTAACTATTTATTTCTCAAAAGAGACAAAACCCTAGCATAATGTTTATTTTTGCAATAACAACTGTCCAACCACACAAAATGATTTCACCGAAGCAAGGAATCCCCAAAAACTGAAGAAATTATTGAAACTGGGTTTCTTTCCTTAAAAATAATGGGAACAAACCATTGTTGTTTGGCTACTATTTGTTTGGTTATTTATTTGGTTATATTATTTTGTTTGTGTTTGTTTCTTTGAGATAACGACATGTTTTTAGTTGGTTTCGGTTTTAGTTGTTTTGTTACTGGTTCATTGTTTTTGATAGACACCTTGCGTCTGCTCAGCTTTTGAAAAAACCCAAATTCCAATAAAATCAGGTAAGAAAACAAACAAATCAGCTGGATTTTAAAGTAAAAGTTCCTTGAACTACATGCTTATCAGAAATGCAGAAGAATTTCCTCACATCAGGTCATGTATTACAAATTTTTTCAAGAAGAGAAAAAAATAAAAAAATCACCTCAAAGCAAGATCAGTGAACCTACCTTGCCCTTCTCATGACTGACAGCAAGGTGTTGTCTGCGTCCATGGGGAGAAGACAGCACACACATGGCTACACGACGCAGAACATGAGCACTGATGAGCTGCCTGATGGTCTGGCCCTGATCACCACTATAGTTCATCCTTACATTCTCAAATGCACCCTCCTGAGAGCCCAGAGTGGGAACCTGCACAAGTATATATATAAAAACAATAAACAAAATAAAATCTTTTTTAATGTGCTTCCAGAAGACAGTTGTGACTAAACTGAGAAACAATTCTATCCACAAATTAAATTCTGCAACATATGAGGTGGTTTGTATGTACCATGAGCTGATCAGTCATCTCAACAGTCTTATCCTGGGTGTGCAGTTCATTCAGAGCATGCTGAGCCCTGCTGCTGCTGCCCACCGCCGAGTCCTGCTGGAAGTTGGTCTGGATAGCATCCATTAGGAAGCTCAACAGGTCCAGCACTAAGGCTGCCGTAGACGAAGTCGCCTGAGACAACAACAAGACACAGGGAAATGATTGAAACACTAAAACACAAAGACAAATACTACACTATAAAATGTGGACTATAAAACTAGAGGGGCACTCAGAGTGTAAGATACCTCTGCCCTTCAGCAGAAAGTCCTATATGGGTACAGGCTTCGATGACTTGTGTGCTTATCCTTAAATAAGTTCTGTTGTATGTGGACCACTTTACAGAGGAAAAAAAACCCTCTTGTTTAAAGGTTTTTCTAGTTTGTGGGAAATGTAATTTTCTCATTTGAAAGTCCACATGTTTACTATTAGTGTTTTATAGTAATGGCTGATATATTAGCATGTTATATGTGTTTGTGACCTTAGGCTGACCTTCACCTTTGACCCAAACATTATAAATACAGTGTGCATTCAGTAACCACAGTAACAGGATTTAAAAATGGATACAGCCTTTCATTTCTCTCAGCCTTTTCATCAACAAAACGACAGCAACCTAACCTAACAGTATATTCAGTATACAAGACAGAACTGGTCTTTTTTTATACTGGGAGATAGAAACCTCTATTGCAGCTCATTGCTATTTAAAAGTGCCCTTAAAAAAATGAAATCAAAACTTGATAAAAAAAAAAAAAGCTTGCATACACCATATATGCCTATTTACATTAAGTTGCTTTGTAATTATAAGTTTCTTTGGGTGACATTGTACTACTATTGTCTCAAGTGATTCCCATGTATCCCACAGTAAACACAGAAGTCATTTGCATATAAACATGGTGGCTTATACCATTTGTGCCAGTAAATGAGTTGATTTATGTCAATGGAACTTTGTGTTATGTGTAGATTTTCTAGTTTTATTTAAAATTTTACTAGTAGATTCCAACTTTAAAAATGTAAGTAAAAACCACATGATAATGAAAATATACATATGTTTATGTATAACTGGAGAATTAGGAAAGCTTGCGTTACATCTCACATTAAGTCTTCTTGAAATTCACTTAATCCACTGCAAGTAACAAATGCAAGTGTCTTTTTTTACCCTTTCATACCAAGCAGGACACAATTTAATAACACCTTATATATAGCTCTTACATAGCAACCACTCTTACCACTTGGACTAGAAGGTCCTCTCTGCAGCCCTCAATGTTTTTGCAAATGCTACTTTTCTTGGGTTTCTCCTCATCACTGCTCCTGCCATCACAGATGGTGACTTTGCCCTTGTCAGCAGGTGAGGCACTCTGATGCCGGATGGCACTTTCAGGCATGCGTAGCTCACTCTGGAAAGCCGAGGACTCCTTCATAGTAGAGCTCATTCCACTGCTTGGGCTTCTCTTTACCAGAGCCTGGACAACAAACGCAGATGGGACCAAGCTCAAGCATATCCACAAGACATTTGTTTTTAACAGATTACTTTTTGTGTTAAATTGGGTACCATGGAGTACACGAGGAATTAACAGATCAAGTTTGATTTGAACAGTACACGTCAGAGTTAACTGAGCATACTGATTAGTTTTACATGCGTTGAGATTCTTTTAGGGCCTGGATTATAATTGACAATTGACTCTGTGTGTGCGCAAAAGTAGCAGCATGGCAAAGGCATTGCTCACATGCCTACATTGCACACAGATTATTTAATCTGGAGGACTAAAAGTGCCATCCTGTCTATAAGGTTTTCAAATAAAGCTGCAAAACACAGCTATATTAAAATACACGGAACAGCTTGGCTTCTTCATCAAGACGATCATTATATGGGATGAAAATATACATTTTTGTGTGTGACAGGAGACTTTAATTTTAAATAAGTAAAAACATTAGTGTTAGTACTGAAGACCTCTATCATTATACCAAGAATGTGATTGGATTAAATTTTTTGGTCAGCTGAGGACAGTCACACGATGCCACGGTGTACACTAGTACTATTCCCTGTATCACATGAATAATTTCTGAGACTGTATATAAGAAATGCTTGCTAGATGCAGGATATATGTCACTGCTATTTTTCGAATGCATATTTAAAAACAAGTATAATCCAGGCTTAAAGGGACATGAATGAAATGTAATGATTTAATGTTAAAGTCCAAAGTAGGGATGTCACGAGAACCAATACTTCGGTACCAAATTTCTGAAAATGTGACGGATTTCTGTGGTATGCAGGTACCAGAAATGACCTGATGTGGGCCGCATACACAACTAAAATTTTTTACCACTGAGTGCCAAAGAATGAATAAAGCCAGATTCATAAAAGAAGCGACGTGCAGAAGGTGACCATATAAAGTCAATAAACACCAGCAATACAAATGACGAGGAGGATTCTTTACAAGTGATGTAGAGTTCAAGTGAGCTAAACTTTCATGTGAGTGATTCAACAATAACCAATCAGAGCTTAAGGATACTGTTGACTGACAAATGTGTGACTGTGGGTTTAGGGCAGATAAACAACAACGTTGAAGATGGTTACGATCGGAAAAATACTAAGATTTAATATTAAGACGCCATTGCACATGACCGAAGCTGAAAACCGTCCCTTCTAACCCATTTGCCAAGCCACTTAATCCTACTAGGATCGTGGAGAGGGTGATGCCTCTCAGCCGACACTGGGTGGAGGCAAGGTACACCCTAAACTGCTCACCAGACCCTCGCAGGGACCACACATACACAACCATTCACACATCCGCACCTGAGGCAATCTGGAAAGGCCAATTAGCCAAATGTGCATGTCTTTGAGCTGTGGGAGAAAACAGAGGTCCCAGAATAAACCCACGCAAACACAGGGACAACATGCAAATTCTACACGGAAACACCCAAGCCCGGTACACAAACCCAGGGCGTTCTTGCTGTGAGGAGGACGGGCTAACTACAACACCTCCATGCAGCTCTGCAGTGTATATTGAAATTGAGAAATACACAAGCTTTATTTATTACTGTGGCGTCAAATTAGTTCTGAGAATCGTGTTACTTCCCTGGAATTGGCATCGACTTTTATATTGCTTGCATCGTGACATCCCTAGTTCATAGTTAAAAATATTTAAATATCTATGTAAATGTTTTATACTGCTAAAATGACAGACAAATGTGCTCTAATCATTTACTGAATCTCTACATTTAAATGCATCACTAAGTTAACGTGGGAAAAAAAAAAAAAAAACACAATGAGTCATGAAAGATATTGAAACTCCTGATGGGCTGAAGGAAATATGGGATGATTTCATGACTTTCAATAATAACTGATTTGCAAGCCAAAGTTACCGCTGTTGTTCTTTTCCCATGATGACTTGAAGTATTCGGTCTCACCTGGCAGCTGCCATCCTCCTTGGCCCCGCAGTCACAGAAGAAAGAGCCGTATTTGGCATAGGAGATCTCATGGTCTTTGTGACAGACCTTGGCACACACTGTGCACACACCTACCCCATCCACCATCTTACAGGTGTGACAATGATACCTGCATAGGGAAAGGAGAGTAGTAAGGGCAGGGCTGCAGTTTGAAACCAGTATAGTGTGTCACTCGAGGGGGGGAGATAGGAACATATAGTAGATGGCTAGTTCTTCCATTACCAGTGCTGGTTCATGAACTCCTTCTGTGTAATGGTAAAGGTACAAAGCTTATTGCAAAGAGAATCCTCATCCTAGAAAACAAGACACAAACCCAAACAGTTGCAAATTATTAGACTCTTAGTACCATGATGTCCTGAAAGACAACCTCAATTTAAGGCTTTTTAAACTATCTTGAAAGCAGAAAACTACACTGCCCGTCCAAAAAACAAGTCGCACACTGAAGCAACATAACATTTATTTCCATCCACCGTTGGGTTGATTTTTATCCGACATCTTGAATTGATGAGGGAAAAATTTAACCACTCCATAAAGTCTTCTTCAGCACATCCCGTAAACTTTCAATAGGGTTAAGGTCAGGACTCTGGGGGGCCGATACTTATGTGAAACTGATTCCTCATGCTTCCTGAACCATGTCCCCATTTTATGTCCGTGCCATCAGGAAAGAAAAATTAAATGTTGCTGAGCCTCGACCTGACCAACTGGAGCAACATTGTCACAATGATTACATGCTGTGATCAAGGCTAATTGAACTCTGAAAATATTAGCGTGTGCAACTTTTTTGTGGGCTGGGCAGTGTATATTGCATATTTCCTAAACCCAGACAGCAGACAATTTTCTGACCGAGTCCTCAGCCTGTGAGTCTTCCTCCTCCACAGCCAGTTCCTCCACCCAGTCCGAGTCCACCTCAATCGCCTTCTCCTCTCCCTCCATCAAGAGCAAAGATGAGCCCTGACCACTGCTCTGCCTTAGTGCATTCATCACATCTGCCAGGTACGAGATGATGTGGCACGCACACTCCAACATGCTGGTGTGCTGCAAAATCAAAAAAAGGAAAATATACTGTATATTTGGATTTTTTTCTATAATTTATTATAAACACTATTTACCTACACTATTGCTGTGCTTACATAAATTAAACTACTATGCTTACTTTTCCTTGGGAAACATTGGCGGTCACTTTCTCCACAACATTCTTCTGAAATAAATATTTTTTACTGGGGGAAAAAAAAAGACTATCACGTTAATTTATCAAATTGCAGTATACACACATTCACTAATCTCTGAAACTGGGGGAAATAATTACATTTGTGGTATAGAGAGAAATTAACTAATCACACGAGAGCTACAAATATGTAAAACAAATTTTTTTAATAAGTATCAAAAAAAGTACATGATTGATACAGAACTTCTATTCTTTTAATCACTCACCATCTATTGAGCCAGTCGATAGCAGCCCTGTGCAACTGTAAATGTCCTGCTCCTTGGCCAGCACTTGCCAATGTGGCCATGATGACCATGAGCTCAGGAAAGCCGGCTCCATCTCCACTTGCCAGCATCTCTGTAGCCATGGGAATCAGGGTGCTGAGCAGCACAGTGCACACGCCCTCACCAACCTGGCTGTTGTCTCGCACAATGTAAGACGTGAGGAGCTGCAGCAGCTGCCGGTTCTCCTGCACCGTGTCCAGCTGGTCTGAATCTTTGGGGGGTGAAGCAGTCATGCGAGTGAGCCAGGCCTGCAGCTTTACTGGCTCCACACAGGCCAGCTGTGCCAGAGAACCACACAGACTCAACAAGCTAGGGTTGGGGTTCTTCTCCGCTATAGAGAGCAGATGGAAAGGAGTACATTAGACATATCGGATGGTATGTCGCATAGAGCCGGGTCTTGTATTATTGCGGATTACTTACTGAGCTGGAAGAGCTTGGTGAAAAATTTCAGAGCCCTGTTGCAAAACTTGGCAGATAGATTTTCATTGGCAGTTGCCATCATGATTTGTACCAGTTCACCACTGCAGAAAGGAACAACAAGGTGATGTTTCATTAAACAGAGTAAAAAAAAATCAAAGAATGAGGAAAAATGTGACCCACTCCAGCATATGTATTAAGTAGGAAATGTGACACACTGAGACATTGATATATTTGGAAAGAGAATTTGATAAATGAGGACATGAGAAAAATGGATACATGATTATAGCATGAAAATTGACCGAGTTATATCACTTTGTATGACACTAACCAGGAAATGCTAATTTTAAGAAAGTAGCAATTACTGTTACAGAACCAGTTTGTGAATATCCTCATTTGAAACTCCCTAGGAAACAAACTAAATGAATCCGGTTCTCAACCAATCAGTGTGAACTTCCCAGCGTCTCCCAGGGCATGTCGTGTCTGTTTTAGCGTTAAATGATTGGGGAAATCCTGCTGGGATTCTGTAAGTGCGGAGAGTATTCTGGGGTGAATATAAATAATGAAATACCCTGAACAATCACAATAGCAGACTGAAAATCAAAAAAAATAATTGGATATTTCCATTCTTTTACAACAACTTGGACAGAGAACCCTTTCTTAAACAGGTGTTTTAGCATGAAGACTGTGTTTTATGGATATTCGAACTTGGTCATGTTGAAGATTATGCTTTAAAGGATGCTTTTTTTGACGTTATCGCAATTTCGTCCAGGCAAACCATTTCCAACTTAGTTTGGCTCTTCCTCAAAACACCAATGTACCACTTAATGCGGGTCACAAATGTTAGATAGTGCAGTACCTGAACGCAAAGAATTCCTCCATGGCTTTGCGGACCTGGCTGCTCTCCAACTGCTTCTCCAGATACTGCAGACATTCCTCCAACACTGACTCATCTAAGCCACTGAGAGGTACAACGGAAAGAATGAGCACAGTACCATTCAACATTAGATCTAGTCAATGTTAAACATCTCCTGTCTCACCTGCTGGGGTCAGAGTGGTTGGCAATGATGTTGTAGCAGCCAGTGATTAGACGCTCATATACACGGGCCAGGAAGGCATCCGACTCGGCAGGGCCCAGGAGCCTCTCCAAAGAGGTACTGCAGATCTCCGCGACACTCTCTGTGCTGCTCTCCAACAACAGTGGCAGCAGTGACTGGATCACCTGGGGAGGATTCAGCTCCTCTGTCCTACAAGAAATCACACAGGTCTCAGTGTGCTTAGACTGGTTTTCTTTTTCAGAAGAATTCGGGAGGGGTTGGCTGGAATTATGCGTTTATGCAACTTACACTACGAGATCTCCAGTGAGGCGCACCAGTGTGAGGAGGATGTGTTTGAGGGAGGAAGCTAATGGTAAAGACTGGTTGCTGAGCGTTCCGAGGTGAGCTGCCTGGATGGCACTGATGTAACTCTCTGATGGAATGGTGTCATTAGCGAAAGCATTTCGCTGTGTAGGAAAAATCGTTATATTAAGCCAGTTGCTGAAGGAAAAACAAACATGTACTATTTAGTCATAAATTCGGCAAGAGCACCCTTACCCATGAGCCAATGTTGGGAAACTCATTAGTGTGAATGTTATTCCATGTCTCACAGAGAGTCTGAAGTGCAGCTGGCAAATTTTGCATTACTGTTGGACCTGAAATAAGAAACTTTGTGTTATTATATAAGGACTGCAAACCTAGAATTATACTCCCCTCACCGAAATAAACAGTCACAACAAGCAATAACTAATTTAATAATTCATTTCTTTTTTCCTACAGTACTCAGGTTCAACAATGATCTCTGGAAATGTTCCTGAGCCCATGCAGTGATTCCCTTGACCCACTCATGCCTGTTTTGGGCATTTCTCATGATATCATGACTGTAGATGATGAGACACTTAAAGTCTGACGTCAAATTCATGTTAAAGAATATTATTTTGAAATTGTTCTACTATTTAGACAGTTTTTTTGCAGAGTGGCGAACCTCTACGCAGACGCTCTTTTTATATCCAGTCATGTTACCGACCTGTTGCCAAGTAACCAAGTTGGGTGCAAAATATTCCTACAGCTGTTTCTGTTTAATACCACAAACTTTTTCAGACTTTTGTTGCCCCTTCTGAACTTTCTTTAGATATGAATGACAAGAAAAATGTTTCGCTATAAGAATTTGGACCGAATTATATGCTTCAATGTGAAGTTGCAAATAAGTTTGGATGCTGTAAAAATATAGGATGTCATTAAGAATTGGGGTTGTTAATTAAAATAACCTGTTCAATTCCAGTAGTGTCGTCTACTCATTATATATTTTATATTTCATAAAATAAGTGTGTAAAAGGACTGTGTAAACAAAAAATTTTTTTAATTATATATATATATATATATACATATAATTAAAAACATTTGTTTACACAGTATATATATATATATATACACACACATATACATATACATATATATACACACATA
>JBCNYG010000003.1:19921922-19932341 GCA_039654305.1 Porochilus rendahli | reverse complement strand
ATGAGTAGGCATTTTTAAGTCAAAATCATTTATCTAAAACATCAAACCAATCTAACACAATTATTTTAACACTAATGAGTTAATTAAAAAAATGTGGAAAGGACACAATGATAAAGAAATTATAAAATCTGCATTTTTTTACAAATGTTACTCACAACTGGTGTAATAGGTTTGCTTTCTTGTCTCCTGGCTGTGTCGACATGAGACCCCGCTGCCAGTAAGGAGATGAGAGAGTAATACAAGCTGTCATATTTTACAACTCCACTGAACAACACCTGGAAGACCTACAATGCAATGAAAACCAGAGTTCAGCCAAAAAAATCTTCCTGAAATTATTTTGTGCTGCAAACTGTGAATGGTGTTTGGATTTACCTTGCTGTCAAGGCGACTCCGATCATCTTCTGAAGCTTCAGGGGAAAGGACGCAGTAGAACTTGGGCTGTACATTAGAATCTGAGCAAGAACACATTCGGACCAATAATGTAAGACTTTTTGATTTTATGCCAAAATGGACTAAATAGATACATGAGCATGGTAACAGGAGAAGCATAGGAGATTTTCCTTACTCCGGTCTGCTGAACAGTGCTTGGCCCAGTTTTCCTCCACTTCCTTAAACCCATAATAAAGGGGGATGGAGCCTTTCTTTGTGCCCTCCTGGGCAGAGTTAGCTCCAGATGCAGGTGGAGTCAGAAGATTGTATTGCACCTTATCAGATAAACAATATCTCACCATCCCAGCCAAGAACACACATTTTTACTGAAAAGGAGAATTAAGCAAACATTTCTTTTCCTACCTGCTCAAACAGATACACAGGAGCTTTAGAGTACTGGTGCAGGAGGTAGTCAAAGACGAGCAGAATGCGTGCCAGGTTAAGAGGCACAGCCTTGAGCTGGGATTCTACATGGGTGGCCACCTCAGCAATGGCCTGCGTGCAGAGAGTGAGGACAGTGCGACGGCCCTTTTCTGACAGGTTGTGGAAGATGAGAAGCAGCAGCTGGAGGTGTTCGACATTAAGATCTTCCTCACTGGGCATCGTTCCCTGCAAAGGGTGCTGCTTCAGTGTGCCTACAAACCTGTATTAAGCAGAGAGGTCACTTCAGAGGTTCTACCTTGTACCAATAACACAAACTCCCTTCTGCTCTCTTAGACCTTCAGATGCCTCAGGACAAT
Source organism: Porochilus rendahli (assembly GCA_039654305.1). NCBI lineage: Eukaryota > Metazoa > Chordata > Actinopteri > Siluriformes > Plotosidae > Porochilus > Porochilus rendahli. The sequence continues at coordinate 19,931,172 of JBCNYG010000003.1, read as the reverse complement.
GCAACAAACATGTTTAATCCTCATGGCAACCCTGGCTTTGCACTCTCAGGCTACAGAACAGCTTCCATTCAGTAATGGATGTAATGCATTCACTGTAGGCCGTATATCAACACCTAAAACCTGACAGCTGTTTCACAGAATATTCTTATGTTGTTTAATGCAACATAAAATAAAATGTAAAAGATCTACTGGCAAAACCAAGAGGTCTCGTAATAACCCACACTTGTCTCCTTTTGTGAGCAACATTCTGACTGCACCCATGTAAGGATTTTCACCAAACGGACATTTACCCTACTAAGGTCCAAAAAATATTTTTTTAAATGTCAAGGTGAAAAAGTAAAGATCAAAGAAAGGTCACAAAGTTCTAGAGATATAAATATCCCATGTTAACATGTAAACAGATGATATCTGAGAGACAGTGATGTACTTTAACCCCAATGCAATGAGGGCCATTTAAGAAACCATATACACATTTTCAAATGTAATTCCATTTTATGACCTTAAAAGAACAAAATCAAGGTCAGAAGATGTGAGTATTTATCATTTCAATACAAGTGCTGATAGACATGCTGCTACTATAGAACACTAACAGTAAACCATATATGGACATTCAAACGACACAGTCAACCGAGTGATTTAATAAATCCTCTAACAGAGTTTTCCCTGTTCAGTTGGTCATTTCCACATACTAACAGCAACATACTGTAAAATGAGTAATTACAACCATATCTATACAAGGCCACTTGCTACATTATACATGCTGCATGGCAGAGGAACCTTGCTTATCACTATGGTGTCTTTAAAACTTGGAGATGAGACAGTGATGGACTTCTTCCAGTAGGTACCAAAAATAAGCAGTAAACACAAACTAAAACGAATCAATTTATCAAAATTAAATATACTTCATTTGTAAAATTAACAAACCAAACTGAGAGGGAAAAAAAGCAAGATCTAAATAGAAACTAATGAAACTTTAAAAGTATAATAACCAGCATATACTACTACAGCGCAGATCCATTTTTTATGGCCCTTTGACCAGTACCCACTAAAATCTGTATGCATAGCTCAGCTTGTACAGTGGACATAATCAGGTCTATTATCATGAATTTGCCAGAGGAGGTTTTCACATCTCTATCATGTTCACAAAATGAAGGTTCACTAAAGTGAAAGAGTGCTGGATGGGCAATTTGCAAAGTTTTTGAATGATGAGTAATGTGAGGGTATGGCTCACCTTTCCCAGACTTTCATGCATTCAGGGACATCAGGGTCCCCCTGAAGGCTGGCTTTGTGCTGCCAGATGAGAAGCAGTCTCGAGAGCACAGACAATGACTGTGGGTGGATGTACATTGGCCAGGGACCTTCAGAGAATGGAGCCACGCCTAGCTGCTGCAGCAGTGTATTCTTTAAAAGATTTTTTAAAAAAGGTCAAGAGAGTGGTCAACTATTTGGCTAATAGTTATTAAATTTGCTAAATAAATCAAATACTTGAAAAACAATCTACATACCTGAAGGGCTGGAGAGGGCAAGTCCGATGTAACCAAAGAGTGGTTAAAGTGGTACAAAGCAGAGGCAAATTCTTCATCAGAGGAACCTAAACAAAAGCCGAACACACGTATGAACGTCCTGACCAGTGCAAAGTCATATCTGTTTGAGAAATCATGCATGTAAACATTTTAAGAAAATGCTCTCACCTTTGACATCTTTGTCCACATCCTTGATGATGCTGGCCAGAGTGGCCATGTGCTGCTCAGTGAGAGACACACTCAGATAGTTGCGGATGAAGTTGTTCCTGGACTTCAGCATGGATGTGGTGATGAAATTCAGAATGCTCGAGGCTAAACCCAAGAACTGGAAAAGTCAAATATAGACAAAACTAAATAAAATGTCCTAAAGAGAACTTGCTTTTGCCTTGCTGCAGTGATTAGGACAACAATATGCATATGTTCACATGTAAACACAAATGACAAGCTAAAAAATAAGCCCATACAGTCATGGGCAGAACATACAAACTCCACACAGAATAGCCCTCGCCGAGCCGAGGGACTCGAATCCAGAAATCCATTCTTGCTGTGATGCAAACGTGCTAACCACTACTCAACCGTGCCGCCCTGTTATTATTAAAAACGTAATGCAGAAATAATTCATACAACAGAAGTTGAAACAAATAAGAGGGAGCTTTGGTTAGAGGTGTGGTGGTTATTACTAGCATTGTGATTATTAAAGATATAAATAAGGCAAACGAGGTGGATCACAATATGGATCCCTTCAGAACAGGTAACACATGACTCACCCCGCAGTACACAGACACGCATATTTTCTTAAATAACCATCAGAAAACCTGTGGATTTGCTCAAGACTTTGCTGACATTAAGGCTGCACTTCTCTCAGTTAACTAAAGCTACAAGATCCTAATTCCAAATCATAAAAATCGGTGTTAAAGCTGACTCACACAAGCAATATTGTCCGAAAATACAAGTGAATCCTTTTTCAAAGAGAATTTAATAAATATCGCATATTTTGTTTATTTTATTATATTTTTAAAAAATCGCATATTTTCGGAATTCAAAGTAAATTATTCACATTTCCAGCCTTGGTGAAAACTTTTGGACCTGTGTAAAATTAGAATTTTGATATGACAATTGAAGCCATTCGAAGGTTTTTAAAGAAACAGCTAGTTTCAAGCATAACGGAGGTATATTCTGCCGAAACCAAACGAAAATGACATCGCACAATTTCGTAGTTTATATAACTTTACACCCCTAGATTCAGAGATCTGACTGAATGCACAGCAGTCTGTCCTCACCAGCTCGGGATCCTTCCGGCTAGCCAGGATGTTTCCATTCTCTCCTGCGTTCTGTTTGCTTGGGCTCTTCAGCCTTGGCGAGGTCTCCAAGGGAGGGGGTGGAGGAGGAGGGGGTGGTGCCACTTTCTCTTTACTGGGAGAGATGGTCTCCTCAAACCAAAGCCCCAAAATGGGCTCACTGTCATCATCTGTGAACATGCAGAGAGCTAAATTCATCTCCAAATCCACTTCTGGCAGTGTACGCAGACAAACAGAGCTGCTGTTTCCACAAACCGTGTAGAAGACTACTTGAAGTCTTTGTTGAAAAGACAATGAAAGCTCCATATTGAGACACTACAAAGCTGAGCTAATGCAGAAATCTGCTGACCTGAGACACAAGTTGCTCTTGTCCTCTCCTGTCTTCTCTCTGCTGAAATAACGGACACTGTCACTAGGTGTGCAGGCTGCCATGGCGGTGCAGTTAAGCAGAGCATGCTTGGTGTGCAAAAGCACTCTGCAGCAGAATTAAACTGACCTGGCTCTAAGTTCTTGCATGGCCTGACTCTGGTCAGCCTTTCACTGTATGCAGCTTACAGCAACTGCAATATTGTACACTTGCCTAAACCCTGAATCTAACTCAGCCAATGGTTAAAAAAAAGGAAAAAAAAGGGGGGGAAAAAAACCCAGCCCAGATGTTCTAAATGACAGATAGGCCTATGCTAGAGAATTCAGTGTTGGATTTACTGGAGGTGGAATTTTTTAAAAATGTACTATGAATATATTGTTACTAAGGCTAAGCCTACTGTTTCTTAATTTCTGCCTATTTCACAGAGACTGTCTGGACCTACCCTTCCTAAGCCTATCTCTAAGTTCTGATTAGAAGAGAACTAGCCAGCATTGGTTACCTTGACTACTGTCCTCCTCCGTACTGCTGAAGTCATCTTCATAGTAAGTATTCGAATCAGTGGAGGCGCTGGCATCGCTGCTCACAGAGCCTTTCCTCTGTCTCTGCAGCACGCAGGCCTGAGTGGCACAAAACCCACAGAAACACATTTACATCCATCCATGCAAGACTGTCTTACAAGGAATACTAAAGTCGGTTTACTGTGTCCATGGCATATGTTGAATTCACATAACTACCATGACACAGACATTGCATCCCTTCTTTAAATGTATACATTCTCTAGAAGATTTTAGTTAAAAAATATCTATAAATTAGGCTTTAATTCCACATACTTCCTCCTTTCAGAAGAGGAACATAATGTATTTTAACATAAACATGAAAATATTTAATGACAGACATCACAAAATCTTCCGGTCCGGTATAGTACTGAAAATTGGAATAAAATGACATTCTAGGAGCATGTTGCTAGCGCAAGATGTCTTACTCCTTGTAATCCCCTTACTGTTCAAGCACAAGTGTAGCAGGTTTGAATTCCGAGTCCCTATCCATAGTCCAAAACCCCTGACCGTAGTAATCGGCACAAACATTCTAGGTGTGGCGTACTGTTGTGAAGTACATTCAAGGCAAAGAAAATGCTGATATGTTCCGTTAACAAGTCACAGAGTTGCATACTTTCTTATAGGAGGTGGACAGCAGGGTGAACAGCAGATTGGTTAGAGGCACCGAGTCGATAAGCCGCTGAACTCTTTGAATCGAGGTGCTCTGTGCCATGATGTTTAATTCTGCTGGTGGCCCATCACTAGCCCAACCCTAAAGCAGACAGATATAAAAGTTACCACATCAAGCCTCCCGTTCTGAAATCAGTCAGAAATTTTAATTGCTATGGTGACAATAAACTAGATTGTTTTTTTACCCTGTGCAATGCTTCCACTTGTAGGTCCTGGAACAGTGAAGTGAGCAGCTTGATTGAATGGTTTGCTAAAATAACTGACAAAACCCCAAATCCCTGATGCCTTAACAAAAACAAAAGAAAAAAAATGTTATGACGCTACTCCAAGATTTGAAAGATTTACTGTGCATATACTACAACTGAAGAATACCCTTTTCCAGGGCCCAGTTTAGGGGATCCTGCCCCATCTTTGGTGCGGGTAGCGATGTCCCGAACTCGCAGTGCTGCCAGCGGGTCTTTCTCCTTTCCCTTGTCTGCCAGAGCAGTGGGGCTCAGGTTCAATATTAAATACAGGCTATTCAGTAAGCACCAAGCACCCAGCAGCTGGAAATTCTGATAATGCTGTTGAGGAAAAAATAAAAATGACACCATCAATATTCCATCAGGATTTTACGCTGGAATGCTCTTGGATATACACATAACAGCAAGTTTTTATTTACCTCTCCTCCGGCTCGTCGGGAGTTACTGATTGCCTGTCCGATCATGTCATATATCTCTAACTGAGAGATAAAGAGCAGAATCGAAATCAGCAAGCAAGTCACGAAACATGACACAGGTAATTTATTAACACACAGAAGTCTTAACGTACACATTTCTGCACAATAGTTGCAGCATCATTCTCATAGTCTTCCTCCTTCGAGCCTGTCGAGGCAGTGCGAAGCTGTAGGCCACTGCCCACCTGCAGAATGGCCATGCATGTTGCCACGCTTACACCTGCAAATGCAGATCAAAGAAATATCTTTCCATATTCCCCAAAAGAAATCACATCCTTTGCATTAAAAAAAACAGCAGGTGCTATTTGTTACCCCACCTGCATAGAGGCAGCTCAGGGCTAGCACGGTCACATCAAGAAGTCGTGCTGGAGTTAAAGGCTCAAGCACGGGTAGGGACAGAGTATCCAAAGCCATGGTTACGTCAATCACGAGGGAGTGGAATCTGGCAGGTACATAATGAAAATATTTATTATTAATCATCACTCAAAATCAGCAGAAATATCCAACAGAGTGAAACCGGGGGTCAGCCTCACCCATTTCGGACTGCGGTGGCATCTGCAACAGTAGCTGGCATGATGAAGAAAGAGTTGGCTGATACAGCATCCTGAAAACGGTTGATGTAGCGCAGGAAGTAGGGCAGATTGAGGCACACGCGCAACAATTTTTCTGAGCCTCCTGTGACAAGAGGACACAATATTTATAAAGTTAAAGGAAGATTTATTGTGCATAGGCAATACCATACTCAAAATACTGCTTTTACATCTATTAGTCTATTTGATCAGAAGCAGTGGTGAAGTTTCATTAGTCAACTTCAAACTGACACACTAACTTAGTCTACCAGGCGTCTGGGTAAGAAGGTGAGTAGTCTGTTTGACAGGTCTGAATCAGTGATATTGATGCTACTGATTCATTTGCGTGGAGCGGCATGGTGGTGCGGTGGTTACCTCACAGCAAAGTGGTCCTGGGTTCAAGTGTTTCTGAAAGGAGTTTACATATACTCTGTGTGCTTGCTTGGGTTTCCTCCCATAGTCCAAAGACATGCACACTAGGCTAGCTAGCTGTTCCAATTTGCTAGGTGTGGACGAGTGTGAATGGTTGTTGAACACAGTTCAGATTCACACAGTACCTAAACAAATTGTAGGGCTGAAGTATGTAAGTTATCCTCCTAGCTCCTAAAGAAAACTCTGGCTCACTTCCTGCAGTTGGGCTGATTAGTGCTTTTTTTTTTGGCTAACGATTTATGACGACTAGTGTGACTGCTGTGTTTTCACCTGCATAACTGAACCACACCAAGAAGGAAATCAGACCAGGGGTTTGAATCAAATGCACTACATGCTGCCGGTGTGGATACACTAATACATTATGCTTTAGAAACACACACCCAATTCTTGTAAACTGGACACATTCTGTGAGATGAAGGCATTCTTCATTTTGGCCTGTGCAGCCTGATCTGTCGTCGTTTGGTCATCAATTTCACCCTCAGCCTATAACACAATACAGCAGATCATTTTTAGGCACATTTTCACATTATTTTCCACACAGAACAGATAGAGTGATGCACGCCTGGCCACTTTCTGTGTATGCAATTTCCTGACCTGCATGTGGGCTGAAGATGAGGACAGAACGCTAATGTCGGGGTCAAACACTGAGGTCAGCTGATTGAAGAAGTTCATTTGTACTTCTTTGTGCCGCAGCTCAGGGTTGACTGGGGAGGGCAGCTCCTTCTGGTCCTCCACTGAACAACAGGATAAGGGAAAGAGGAGAACACAGTATAAGAACAAAGAAACCCAGCTTTTGCTGATGACCCACTTGGAAATGGGAGGCTGCAAAGCCCAAAGGACAGAACAAAGCTTGGTTTCTGTCAGTCTGGCACTCAGAGCTGTGAGGGGGGTAGAGGGAAGAGGGTGATACACTCAGATGACCCAAGACACTGTCTAGACAGCTGTTCGTTTGAGAATGTACTACAGAGCTCGAGTGTCCATGAAGTACCAAGAAAATATAAACCCAAAGCTAATTTTTCATCTTATTCCTGTTTGTTGCACATCTTCCTAGCTACATGACGATAAATAGCTTTCAGGATAAATGCAACAATGTGCGGCCTATGCGCTAATTTTTTTTCAATAGACTCGACGTAAAAAATAGCTCAGTCATCCAGGTCAGGGTAAACCATATACACTAAAAGAAGGCAAATGGATTTGATTCAAGTTACTGAAAACATTTCACAATTATTCGAAATAACATCTGAATTTTTTTCCTTTAGCTTTTAAAATTCAACAGAAACAGAACTATAAAAGAACAAACAGTGAAATGAAACCGTAAATAATGATATTCCAGCCTTCCTTTACTCACAAATAATGGCACTCTTATACCATGTAACCTTAGACGCAATATTTTTTTATTTTGTCCCCCCTTCTTTTGTTTCACTTGTTCTGAGTGTTGGGGTCTTTTCAGAGTCTCTGGCCTGTAATGAAAAGTGTAACCAGAACATCAATGACGTAATGCTCATACGGCACCCATCCAAGAAAAAATGATGCAATATTAAGCAAGTGCAGGTATTGGATTGAATAAAAGCGTCAAGCATCACAGGATTTTACTTATTCGTGTCAGACTGCATTTAATGAATGTATTTATGAGTGCAAACACGATGGGCACATTTCTATAAACATGTTTACTTTTGCTTAAACAAAACAAAAAAAATAAACACCTGGAACATGTGTGCAACAGAAAAATGCATGCTGACCACTATAATGGCCCACCTAGTTCAATCAGAAACAAGAACAAGGAACAAGGGAGGAAAAGCAGTTTATGAGATTTTTAATAAGACTGCATAAATTTGCATAATTATTGAATTAGAAAATTGTGGACGGATGCCAGATGACATTGCCTTGGTATGAGCTCATCAAACCATGAAACGCCACCAAGGTTATGAAAAGTTATTAAAGAAAAAGGAACATAATACAATGCATAATCAGAACATTCCTCACCATCTGAAAGGGTTTTGACAGTCTGTGGAAGTTTAGCCGACTTCATCATTGCAGTGAAAGTAATGATCTCTGTTCGATCCAATCGACTGCAACCAGTGCAAAGACCTTTTATTAAGAGAATTAGGTGCTTCTGAAAAACAAAATGGAATAAAGCAAAATTATTGAGGCACGACACATGTGAGAAAAACCCAACAACATACAAAAACAAATCCTACCTGGGAAACAGCACATGCTTCGTCTGGGTTCTCGAGTCGCAGCAAAGAGAATTCAATCAACACTTTACACGCTGCAGCTACGGACAGCAACTGATTTCTGGGGACTGGTCCCAAAAAAGTAATGGAGATAGAAAACAAAACAAAAGAAAGCGTGAGGATTCATTACTACCAGGCATATGCGTTTTAGGAACAGCATACATAAATGATTTATTTCTGGTAAAGTATTGCTTTATTTTAAACTACACTCTATAGCAGCTCTCTTCCCCAAACACACGTACTTTGTCCACAGACCGTGGTGATGTAATGTGCAGAGAGCGCCACGAAAGATGAGTAGAACGGTTCATACTGTTTATCATGATGAAGTATCTCAGATTCACTGAAAAGGAAGATTAAACAAATTAGAAATGATTTTAATAAAAAAAAAAAAAAACCTCTATAGCCTGACCCCGCTCTCTCGTGGGGCAACTATAATGCGTTTCAAATTCATCAATTAAATCTGTGCCTTACATTTCTGGCCCACTTTGATTTCTATTCAAAAGGTGAGTATTATGTTTTGAAAGTAGCACACAGACAGATGAAACCCATTCACTCAAAGTCAAGATAAGAAATTGAGCAAGATGCGTAAAAAGCATCCGAGTCAGACGTTCACAAAGCCGTCCTTACACACCCAGGATCACACGTGTTTTATGTTCCAGCCTCTAAAGCAATATGTCATATTCACCAGGAATAAAATCCACCCATGGCTACTGGCTTCCTATCGCAAAACCTGCTTCATGTAAATAAACACATGTGTACACAGTTATTAGGCAAGTGAGTATTTTGACCATATCATCCTTTTTATGCAAATTTCCCAACTCCAAGCTGTATAAACTTGACTGCTTATTGGATTTGAGCATATCAGGTGATGTTTATTTGTGTGATG
>JBCNYG010000003.1:19889918-19920089 GCA_039654305.1 Porochilus rendahli | reverse complement strand
CTCTGAACAGTGTCTGGGAGGCTGTGGTTGCTGCTGCACAAAAAGTTGATCAACAGATAAAGAAATTGACAGACTCCTGTCAATGGTTTCCTCCATGTACTCCAGTTTCCTCCAACAGTACAAAGTCATGTAAATCAGGCTATCTGGCTGTTCCAAATTACCCCTATGTGAGAGTGCAAATGTGAAGTTTTTGCATGTGTGTTGACCCTGTGACGGCCTGGTGAGCAGTTCAAGATGTACTTTGCCCTTGCCCAGAGTCGGCTGGGATAGGCACCAGCCTCCCCACAACCCTTGCAGAATTAAGTAGTTTGGCAAATTAATCAGAATAAGTATATAAGGCCTTATGTAAAAGACAGTTGAATAAGTGAATAATAATAATAATCATAATAATAATAATAATAATAATAATAATAATAATAATTATAATAGAGCAAGCAGGCACTTGTTTAGACCTTATGTGACGATTTATTGAGCTTGACCCTCTTTAACTCCAAAACGATGCAGAAGACAAGTATGAAATTTTTCATCATGTGAAATTAAACCAATTCAAGAGGCAAAAATGGCCAAAAGTCTTGTTTAAGCAACTCCTGGGCTTTATAGAAAGAAAGCAAAAGAAAGAAAGGCATTCTGCTTTAACTGAGCCAGATGAGGATGAGCTCCACAGTGGAGTATAATTCCCATCAGAGTAGCTGGAAATATCTCACACACTGATTAGACCTCAGGATCACAAGGTTTCAGTTTCACAACAGCAACATAAAGCATGAAAGTAGCACTCCAGTACAGTCGAGGATAAAAACGACTCTCCAGCACGGTCTCATCTCATGTTTCTCAGGGATACCTACTTATCCATATATTTAGTAATAATCAGAAATCTCAATGATTAATACTACCAAGGTGCACCATTAAAAGAGCAAAGAATATAAAAATGTTTCACGTGGAGTGAAATAAATTATTCGGTGAAAGATGACATTTATACAGGAACAGCATTCACACGCTGGAGATCATCGAAGAGGAAAACAAAGATTTGAAACAGACACTTTTGTCCTGTTATGCTGTTAATCAAGTGTAGACACAAAACGCCCATATAACCTGCACAAACTACACCACGCTCTAGAACATAATTAAAAAAGGACTGTTTCAGTGCTGATATAAGGAACCAGAAATGCACTCAGAGTGCAGACCTCCACCTGGGTTATAATGGCAGGTGATGTAGAATTACTCTTTACACCCTTATAAGGGTAAAACATTTACAGAGGAGTGAAGAGAGTTCTGGAGGGAATACCATAGGCATAAAACATGATTTGTATGGTTGTCCCTTGTCTGTGCCATATGAAACCCAATAAGGCTGCTGCATTGCTAAGTTGATGCTGATTCGGATATTATGTATTGCTGACTTACTTGAAGAGAACAATATATTCTGACTAATGAAACCAAAAAATAGAGAGTCATACACCACTGTTCAGACTCACAATAAAAACACGATGTAAATCAGGAAGGCAGACAAACTTTTGTTTGACAAAAGACAAAAAAACATGAACAGGAGCACAGAACATTAACTCGTTAAACAAGTAATTAGACTGACAACACAAGTAATACAAATGAACACAGAAATCAGACAACCAATTGCAGTGAAAAGAACACTCAATGTTAACCTTTCCTTCTTTCTCTCCAGACCATATTTGGGAAAAACAGGGGCAACTTATCCGTTTCCTCTATGGCTAAAGCTGATTCAACCTTTCACGCAGCTGTGCTACTCTTATAACCTTAGCCTCCAACACTGATTAAGGCATCAGTGGGGAGCTCCACTTTAAAGCAGTGCCACTTCTATAGTATCATCTCCTTTACCGAGACCTTATCTACGATCAATAATATAACTGTCATTGAAGCTTTCTATATAGATTAGAGAAACATTAATTTAAGATTTGTGGAAGGAGTCTCCAGTGTCAGGGTTTTGTAACAGGCTGCAGGATTTTTACAGAGCTTCAGGACAAGTATTTCCTGGTTACTCTAGAACATTACAAGCTGCAGTTTTCGTTTTATTAACTGAAAGAGGAGGAGCTAGAAAGAGAGCAAAAGAAAAAGAGAAACCAGGAGCTAACTCATAATGAAAACATTGCATCGTCAAAAGTACCTATGATCAGGTAAAAAGCACAGCACTCACTGCCACATTTAAAAAGGTTGTTGTTGGCAAATCAGGACGAGAAAAATGCTGAGACATGCCAATACTGAAAATAATCTATTCCGAGGTGACAGTAACAGTAGTGTTTTCTCATGTCAGGCCATATCACACCACAGGCACAGATTACTTTCCTATAGTAGCATCCCGGATTAAATACCCTGCAGTTTTTTTATTCCTTACTTTCTCAATAACACCTGACAGGCACTCAACAGCGCTGTGGTTGACCAAAATGTGAACACAACGTAAAGTTTATAATGCTTTAAGAAACACATGTTCTGGGTTGGAGCACATGATATCATGAGCAAAACCAAATATTTCTTGCATGAAAACACAAAACTATAAAGATTCTGAATAGGATTCAATATATATTAATATTATTATTTTAATACTGTTTCAAGAATAAAACAGCTTATAACCAGATAGCAATAAGAATACTGAGGATGCATGACAAACAATGAATTATCAATATTTTACTCGAATACTTTTTGAAATAATATCAATGAAGAGTTATTTTAGACAGGGTCGTGCATACAGAGCTCTCCGAAGAGGTTGCGCACTGTCAGCGAAATGTTTTTACTCCAAAAACAACGCAAGAGCTAAACTTTATCAAGTTGACAGCAGAATATGTAGCTCTGTTTTAACACGTTAGTACAACCAGACTAATATCAAATCATAACTGTGTGATTTAAAGTTTTAAACCAAACATGTCAAGCTTTGCGTTTGAGCTTATAAGCACTACATAACAATTAGCTCCAAGCTATAGCTAGGCTAGCTTGATATAAGTGCTAGCTGCCTGCTAAGCATCTATTCACACATTTTAACATTTTTTTGTTTGTCATGTTAAGACAGAACAAGCTTCCAGACATTTTTTAAGATATCAGAACGATAAGGCACACTGTACACCAATAACGTTCCGATTCCTAACACATACCCTGTCATTAGCAAACGAAACATTAGTTAACAACTCAGAGGCTATTTAAATGACACAAACAAATGGGAATAATACACCGTAAGTGTTAAGATGTAAGTCATTATGAAAACCAACCTCAAATTATCCGGCTAACATGACAGTAAGAGACCCCGGTATGTTTTTAAAACTAAAACCCAAGCAAGGTTTTCGTATTCGGCCTGATGATGAAGCAGAATCTCAATACTGCTAGCTAGCAAGCTATGCTAACTGGTAACGCACTAGCCATTGCAGGTTAGCTAGCCTTAGCAACAAGTGTTCTCGCTAGGTGCTAATACCTAATAGGTTAGCCTAGCTAGCTAGCGCAAACACCGACTAGGGAAACGCTGATTTGTTTTTGCAGGACAGCAAGCAAAAATAGCTAAAATACGCCGCACGCTGACCTGTTTATGATGGAGCCTACAAGCTGAGGTAGCTCTTTTGTTTCGAAAGCCGTGTAAGACGCGGATAAAAGCGGCCGCACAGCTGCGGTCCACTCCGGTTCTCCATCTCCTCCACTCGACGCCATCTTGCGATTTCTCTATTAGAAGCTGGCGGAGGAAATGAGGTTAATCACCAGACGCACAACAACAGGATGTGTCGTCACGGGAAAGATACATAAAAAGACATTTTTCACGTAATTAAATTATGTGGTGATTAAATATTTCCCCCCACAAACCTTTATGTATGATTGAGTATGTCGGGGCTCAGACTGTGTAAATATAAGGTGGGGCTGATTATGTCACAGAATGTACAGGTCAATCAGTAGGCGATGATGTCAGAGGGTGTACAGGTCAATCAGTAGGCAATGATGTCACAGTGTGTAAATCAGTAGGTAATGATGTCATTATGACAGAGAAAAAGAGGGGAGGGGCACGGGGTCCGAGAGTATTGTTACATGCCTTCTCCCACTCACGCATATGATGAACCAATGAATACTAGCAGGGTCGAACAGCTCGTCAGACCATCGCAGGCAACAAAACAAAGTGCCTTTTTCAGTCGACATTGTAGCCTGCGATGGGATGGCGAGCTGTTCGGTGCGTTTCCCGCCTTTGCCCAGTGTCGACAAAGGTCTCTATCCTGATAATTTGCTGCAGATGTTTCAGACGTGGAGAGATAGCGGGCAACAAACATCTCAACGCGCCCGACTGAATGTCAACCCCAGTACAGACCCCCTAGGTATCAATGGATCGACTACGCCCAAGTTTATTCAAGTGTACAAGTGTCTTCAATGTTGCTATGCAACAGCTTGTCGGTGATACTCACCAGAGCAAACTGCTGAACAGATACTGTGTGAGTGAGTGCTGGGATCTCTGACCACTAGAGAACATGGACAAACCCCCATCATGTGCGAATGAAGTGTGAACAAAATAAAACAGAGAGAGAGAGCAAAACTAAAAAGACAGAGAATATAGGAGTTGAGTTAAGTTTAGGAGCAATGATGAGTAGGCTGGATGATGATAAAGTCAACAGGAATCTATTTAATCTAATCTATCTAATTTTTGAAAGTGACAGGACTGGAAAAAAGAAGAATCTTTTTTCTTCTTCTTTTGTAAACCATGAATTACTCTGTAAGTCAGAGCAGAAAACCCCAGACCAACGAGTGGTGATAATGTGCTAGTACAGGTGTAATCATCACTAAAAATCAATAAACCAATTAAAAAAACAATAAACAGCAACAACAACAACAACAACCAGGCATAAATCATGAGATTTTAACTCTGAACGCCGAATTTTGACTCGTTCGACTCTTTTTGGATCAGGCAGAATTTTCGTGCATCATGCGTCAATCATGCAGTCAGTGTGCATACAGAGGGTAATGACAGGTGATTAACCACTTCTGACCGTCAATCGGATAGTTGGATGGATTTCTGATGTCAGACATTTTGGTTGCCCCGTTGATGTTCAGTTTCCCGACTCGGCCGGAGTAACATCAACAGTGTCTGACTAAAATCTTACGCTCTGTTAGTTAATTGTTCCCAAACAGATAAATGCAGATGATTACATTACTGCTGCCAGTATTGGCAGATCACATCAGGGAAACATGGGAAGAAAAATTTGGGTACACACTGGTAGTGATTGGTGTAACATTAGTGTAAAATTTGAAAAAAATGGGAGCAACAATGGGAGACATATTATTATTTTTTAATAATATTGGAGAAACATTGGAATAACATTGGTAGAAACTAGAGTGGCTTCGGTATATAGATCATAATAACTCAGATGATACATCAGAATCACATCAGGTAACAGATGACTGAAGGGAATGACCATGGACCACCCGATACAATATCACGATATATAGGTATTCTATTCGTATTTCAATTCTGTAGATATTGCAATTCTATAAACATCTACATTTAATTATTACAATTTTAACACCTTGAACCATGTAGAAAAGAAGAAAGTTTTTTAACTCTTAGGTCGATGTACAGTTTGCAAATAATTTACTCCTATCACACGATGCTGTGCTGCTGCCAATGAGTGAGCAGTTTAGAGTGCGCCACCTGTAGGACTACAGTGGAACAGCAACCATCTCAAATTTTAAACATTCATTCATTCATTTTTTTTCATTAAGTTGCTTAATCTTAATTAGGTTCTTGGCGAGGCTGGTGCCCACACCAGCTGACTCTGTGCAAAGGCGGGGTACACCCTGAACAGCTCACAAGACCACTGCAGGGCCAACACACTCACACAACCATTCACACTCACACCAAGGGGTGATTTGGAACAGCCAACAACTCTGCCTGTTTTTGGACGGTGGGAGAAAACCGGAATACCTGAAGGAAACCCACACAAACACCACATAGAAACGCCCGAGCCTGGGAATCAAACCCAGGCCTTCTTGCTCTGAGGTGGACATGTTAACCACTTCGCCAAGATGCCACAGATTTTAAAAATATAAATTAATTTGTAGCTCTAAAAAAAATTTTTCCATACATTTTTATGATGCATATCTGAATCCATTTTGTCTTCACCTTTAATCCCTATAATATCTGTTCATTAGGTCTTTCATGGTGGTTTCTTTTTTAAAGGTCAGGGTAGAGAGGGTTTAAAACATTTGGCTTAACAAATAATGGGCAGCAATCACAAAGTATATAAAAATTTTTTTTACAAAAAGAACTATTAGAATAAGTGTATGCAAAATGTCTGTAATAAACAAGCAAATTATCAGGTTGTGTTTGAGATCTCTTCTTTTATTATCAATGTTAGGGATGGATTTCAAATTAGTTTTGTGTCCTGGACATCACATACATCACAAAAAATACTAGAGAACAATTTTATCCAGTTCAAAAAAAAAAAAAAAAAAAAAAGAGAGAGACAACCAAACATCTACTTAATACTCAAGATGGTTTACTTGGTGGTGTTTAAAGTGGGAGAAGATTGTGTAGCTGTGGTGATAACAGTGAATAAAAACAACACAAGTTAACACACTCAAAATCATGAGTTAAAAAATAAATAAATAAAATAAAAAATAAAGGGGGGTGATGCAGACACATTCACACCTAGGGTCAGTGTAGGGTACCCAATCCACCTACCATCAAGGATTTGGGAGGTGAGTGTAATCCAAATCCAGCAGACACAGGTGCCAATATGTGGACAACATGCAAAACTTCAGATTATAGACAGATACACACACTCAGGATCGAAAAAGGTCCCTGGAGCCACTTGGCAGCAACATTAAGCACAGTAACCTCCGAGCTGACACAAAACCAAGTATATAAACACCTACAGACAGAGCAACTTCAGATCATTGGTACCTAGTATAGATTTATAGGTGGGTTTTTAAAAAGCAAAACATACTCCAATTCCTACAGCAAAACATTTTAACTTTATTTAATGACCTCAACATCACAAATGTTTTGTTCTCAAAGGATGGACAATTCCATTAATAAAAATTATACAGTACTTCATCAATTAAAAGTAGACTTAGATGCTTGAAAAAACAAACCAAAAGCAAAGAAAAAACTAATTAGTATGTAATTTAGCATCAGAAAGATATAGCCTACTGATTAAATTGATATCAAAGCTACAAAGGGAAGAGTCTACCTTCAAAGCAGATTTTTGTTGTTGTTAAGAGATAAATTCTATGTAAATTGACCAGCGCTAGCATACACACAATCATCATATAAATTAACTAGCGTTCATTCGCTACATTAACGTTATTCCAGGGGAAATGTGAACATTCCAGAAAAAGAATGAATTCCTAAAAAAGACTCTGGGTCTAAATTTACAATAAATAACTGAAAATGAATTGCTTAAAGTTATAGAAAACGTAGTGTAGCGCACACCCGAGGAAAGACCTCTACTTTAGCTTCCCAGAGCAAAAAAGTATGTTACACACACACACACATGCATATATATAACCTCAGTGCAAGCTGCTTGTGAAAGGGGAGACACATTGCAGTACTTTAAAGAATTAAAAAGAACATCCCAAAATGCATGGTTCAGGAATCCACTTGCCTTCTTTTGTATTACACATTTAAAAAACAAAACAAACAAACAAACAAAGAAAACACCATTGGCTTATTCCACTGGAGCTATATCGTTCGTGTGTGAGCAACACTTTCTCTCATGCACGTACACACACTCTCCCTGACCGGTCCTAATGACGTAACAAGACTGGCCAAACACACAAAGCATGGAGGTTTGTAGGCGAGGCGTGAAATTGCTAATCTTCTGCTTATCAATTGAACAAAAACAAATCAGAAAAATCTGTGCTTTGGGAAGTTGAAAGTGTTTGTTCCTTCGTTGTGCGCTAAACTATAAGTGTTCTATGTTTTTAATGGAGTGGGGAAAACAGTATTTATACCTTTCTTGCATAAAAGATTGTAATCCTTTCTCAAATAATAACAAAAAAAAATCTTCCCATAAGCCGAAACAGTTCTTTCATAATGCTCTGCAGTCTAACATGGGCATCAGCTGGTCTTCTGCCATCAGGGTGTTAATCACATGGCAACAGTTGTGTTTTATCGCCATGCACGGTTGAGTAATTTTACTTCTGCCAGCCGCTTGCTGATCATTGTGGCGAAGAATAGACCTAGAAGTACACTGCTGATCAGCACATAATCATAATCATCCTTAAGGACATCAAACTGTTTGGAAGGGTAAACTCTGGTCTGGTAGATATCAAGGCCGTATGCAACCACCTACAAAGAACAAAAAGAAAAAACATTTCAGGGTGTGTAATGGTTAACGAGATAGAGACTGTTACTTGAATTAAATAAATAAGGCATCACTCAACCAACAGAAATTAGTGATATTTTCATAAATAATTATTACAATAAACAAAAAGCATTTATCATCTCACTCAATCTCTTGCCGAATTGGATAATCCTAGACAACACAATTTGGAAAAAAACCTCAGTAAACACTGGAGAAGGCAGGGTACACTCTGAACGGTTCGCCAGACCATTGCAGGGCCAACACACATAACCATTCACACTCAAAACCCACGCAAACATGGGGAGAACATGCAAACACCGCACAGAAAAGCTACAGCCCGGGACTTGAGCAAGATCATCTTGCTGTGACGAGGACGTGCTAACCGCTACAGCACCACGCCACAGCACAGTATTCATACACATTCAAAACACGAGAGGTGGGTACAACGCAAAGCCAATAGGGAAAGCCAGTTTTGCCTGTCACGCAAGGTAAAGCATTTATACTTGCACCACCACACCAGAATATAGTGATGTTTATACACAGAACAACAGTGCACGTGCTGATATATATTTTTAAGTGTTTTAATATACAATTTGCAGAGACACAAGAAAAGCAAAGTAAAACGAGATTTTCTTTTATGATTTTATGGCTACTTTAAAGTATAGTAGTATCGATGCCGCCGGTTGCAAAGTGACTGTGGAGTGTGACTGAAGTGGATCACGTTGATTCAAGTATTATCCACTCGGAAAAAATTTTTTCATCCCGACTAAAGAGGACCAATCAAATCGTGGCGTTCACACATGTACAGTACATATGTTCCCATGTGAAACAATACGGAATATAATAATATTAGATTTCAAATCATAGTCATAGATTTCAATCTACATCACCACAACGTACAGGAGGTGAAAGTCAGGCTACGATGTAGGATATGCAGCTATGTTGTAGATTTGATACAGAAGTTATGATCTTAAGAGGATTCAAAAACATCTGCTTATAAATTATTTACAAAACTGTATTAAGCATTATTGTTACTTGTTGTAATGAAGGAACATTTGAGAAAACTGAAACAAAATGTCTTATTGCAGTGAATATGGATTTATTAGACATCATCTTAATGTATTTCTTGTAATGAAAGTATATGTATAGTATGACTGTATAACAACCATAATAAGCGCATTAAACATGAAAGTAATGAAACATCGTTTCAAGTGAACACAAACAAAAACATGGTGGTTATTCATCAAGATCCTCACCAGGCAGGTAGACTCCAGGCCAGAAGGGGCAGTATAAATACCTCGCACTCTTGACACAGTTTGGTTGTAGTTGATAAACCATTCAGTGCGTATCGGCATTTCAGGAGAATATGGTATTAGATTTTCCTCCCTAAAAAAAAATGTATTTATTTATTTACTACAAAACATTAGCTGCCTGTGAATCACTAAACAAATACTCTAGGTTACTTTTGATGATCGAATGCTCACCGGCTCTGTTCTGAGGCTGCGTCTGGTCTCCTTGGGTCCAGAAACATTTTTGGTAAAGAGAGGATGTTTCCTGATGGGAGTCCCACTGAATAAAAAAAAAAGTAGCATCACAAACAGTTCTCACCCTTAAAGTTCATGTTATATTAAAGGGAACCAAACTGACCAAGGAGGTGACGACTGGTGATGCCCTTTTCAGTCAGTGTGGCCTCGAGTGTGCTGATAGGAGAGGGGAAGATGTAGGATTGCTGCAGGACTTTAGGTGGATGAGGTCTATCCAAAGAGCTGAACACTGTGCTGTTGTACAGCTCCATTCCCTCAAACAGCTCGAGCACGGAGAACTCATTCCTCCTGGACTTCGTGTTCCAGTACGCATACTAAAGAAGAAAAGAAACACAAAGCACAGGACCATATTTTAAAGTGTTAGAATTAAAGTTAATTAGTAACTCAAGTAACCTAGAGTATTTGTTTAGTTATTCACACGTGAATTAAAGTGTTATAATTACTGTAATAATTAGCACATATAGTTCATTTTAAATGGGTGCCTGGAGGCCGCAAAGATACATCTGGAAACCAAGTTTCAGAACCATCGGTCAATTAGCAGAGGCTGTAGGGACACCATGATGGGCAGCGGCAATACCCCTTTGGCCATTTATGGGCGAGGGGTAACAAGGATGTAGTCTGTGTACTCACCACTACCCAGTTTTCTGAGTGCACAAAGTGAACAGGTCCTCGTGCCTTCCTCTGCACAGCTTCATGGACAATACGGCCAGTCACGCCATCGATGAGAAATATCCCCACAAAGCTACGCTCCTGATGAGAGTCTGTGCTTTCAGTCACCACTGCAAGCAGGTTGGGGTTCAGATACTAGAGAGAAAGACGTGTTGAAAAAATACATTAAGTACAAATCAAACAGCTCATCTTTAACAGCTACACACACTCAAGAAATTTCCAGATTAGAGAAAATGTTTATTTTGCACACATTAATGTTCTCTTAAAGTTTCCAGTCAAAATGATTTCTAACGATGAAATACTGAGCATGTGCAGTGTAGGGCTGATTCATGACCTTCTTGTCTGTTCTACCCTTTTTGTTTATGTTAAAAACTCCCCCATGTCAGTGTGGACTAGACTTGATACAGCGCTCAGGAATACCTTATAAAGCACACTGCGGTCCCCCATGACTCGGCCCTGGGAGTGGACGTGCTCATTAGCGCGCTTGCCTTTCACTCCCACTATTTTCTGCATATCAGTGGGAATGACCACCTCCCAGATGAGTTCAGTCGAAAGATCCTTAAGTAAGCGGAACCCAGACAATCTGCCCTGACCAGAGTCCACCAGGTAAAAGAAAATAGAAGACGCCATCTCCTGCAGCTGCTGCAAGACATGCTTGGAGGATGGGAAAGCCGTGACCTGCAGAAAAAAAACATATGGGATGATGTGTTAAATTAAATAAATAAATAAATAAAATAACCTATTTCAGACAAACAGCATGTGCTGAACATCACAAGACTGACCTTATACTGGTCATCTATGAGAAGAAGCACTTTGGAATAGTCCTGATCCATTATGGGAAGCAGCAGGGACTGAACTACAGGTCTGGACAAAGCCGGAGCACTGATATGGCTCTTCTTGCCAAAGATAGGATTGAAGACATGAAGGCTTCCCAGGCCCGTGTCCTACAAAACAACACAACATTCAGCAATATTAGTTACCATGTTTACAGTTTATATTAATAGGACTGTTAAAAAAGATCTGTTGATGTAGATGAAGCAAAGTCTGTTGGGATTTTTACACCCGAGCCAGAGCTTGTCCCCGGGTTCTAGTTTAGCGCAGTTTACCTTCCTGGTATATTTGACTGGTATCCATTTATACTGCTGGGTGGACAGAGGCACACTTGTGCTTAAGACCTTGCCGAGGGGGTTGTAACATGGTGGGGTCTAACAGGGATTCGAACCCAAGGCCTCTCGATCAACACGCTAACCACTACATCACCGGCCCCACACAAGCAGAAGTAATGCACGATACTACCGTCGATTATTTTCTGGCATTTATACTTCATTTGGTCGAGGCCCAGCAACATTATTTGTTAATAAAATGAAATCAGCTGGTGACCTGAACTTTGGCCAGGAAGTGAACACACATACATACATACATACCCAAAAAATTCTGTTATTTCTGAACACAAAACTGCATTAATTAGGCATCAGGTTCATAAAACATGCATAAAGTAGCAAAAATGTGATACAGTTCATTTGAATCTTTTAAAAAGATAATCAACTACCTTATCCTTAATGAGTAGAGTGCATTGAGGTGGATGAGGAAAATGAGCAGTCGTCCTCTGCACCACAAGTTTAAAAGCTGAGTTGGGTTTGACATTCTCCAAGTAATGTTTCCACAAGATAGTTCCGGACTTACTGTCAATGCCAAATAGCTGAGGGGAAAATGAGCACAGACACACACTGGACTTCACTCTACTATAACCGTCACTTCCTTTAATCCTCAACTTTCATCAAGATCACAGGCTGTGAAGAGGTTCAAGTCCTCAAACGCAACTACTTCATTCTATGTAAACAAATGATCAGGCAGAGAGTACGCCCGTAAAACCTCATAGCTTCATACCTTCCCCGAGGCCGTCACCATCACCATCATCTTCTGCAGGTTGAACTCGTCCCGAGACAAGATTTCGATAGTGACTTCATTCTTCACGTGGCTGCGAGGTTTTCGTGCATCATAGAAGAGTTTCCACAAATGGCCAACCCAGGACTGGAGAAGGATGAACTGGGACGAGAGGCGCTTTAAAACCATGGCTAAAAGCCCATCTGCAAGCATCCCAGTAACACAGTGTTGGAAAACTGAGACGTTCTTGTTAATTCTGCCTCAACCACTAACATTTTAAATACGGCTGGAATCATTTAACATGCTTCAATTGTCAAACAGACAAAATAAATAAATAACTAAACAGATAACTTAAAAATAAATAAATAAATACACACATACCTACCTCTACTGAAGCTACTCTACTTTATACAAAGATACTTGAAAGCCTGGGAACCCTTTATAATAACAACTATATGTGTTTCTGCATAAATATAACCTAAATCTTTATCACATTTTCACACAGGTCTTAAAAGTAGATAAAGTAAGCAAATGAAACTACAACAATAATATAAAGTTCATTTATTTATTTATTTATTTGTGGGAAAGAAAATCGTCCAATATTACCCATCTCATGGTGGTAAATGCGCTCTATGATGAGCAGGAAAATTTAAAGGTGAAATTAGATCCAGACGTTTTTAATCATTTGTTTAATTTGGTTCTCTTCGTCAACTTCGATGACTTGTGTGAAAATATGATGATATTTTAAATCATATTGATGCAGAAATGTAGAAAATAATTTTAAAGGGCTCACAAACTTTGAAGCACCACACTACAGCAATTACTGTTTAACGAGCACAGACATTCATTCGGACACGTGGGTTGCAGGCTGTTCAAAAAATGCAGAAGCAATTTACCTTGAATAGCTGGATCCAAATGCGGCGAAATGAAAAAGCAAAATGAAAGGAAAAAAAAAAAATACAGACAGCACAAGAAATGTCAAGAGTGCACCGGACAAATGAAAGACAGGTGCATTAGTGAGGTAAAGCAGTGTGAATTAAAGGCAGCATTAATAACTTATAAAAATACCACAAATTTATTTATTCACTCATTCACCGAATCCGCTTTATTCTACTCGGGGGGGCTGGAGCCTATCTCAGCTGACTAAACATCTCAGCAGCCAATCGCAGGACAAACACACACACATACACCCATTCACACTCACTCATTTGCTGAACCGCCTAATCCTACTAGGGTTGCGGGGAGGCTGGAGTGTATATCTCAGTTGACACCGTGCGAAGGCAGGGCACACCCTAAACAGCTCGCCAGACAATTACATGGCAACACACACATACATAACTAGCATTTGGAACATTATTATGATTAGCTTGACGTGCATGTCTTTGGACTAAAGGAGGAAACCTAACTACCCCGAGGAAACCCACGCAGAAACGCCCTCACCAAGCCCAGGACCTTCTTGGTGTGAGGTGGACGAGCTAACCACTATACCACTGAGTTGCCCACTATAACCTTTCCTAGCTATCAGCTTTAAAACTGTACTACTGCAGCATGTTGGTGAGACGAAACAGAAAAGGTAAAGTTATATTAGGAACGTGAACAGACAGATATTCTGAAATATACCAGCTTTGAAGCCTTAATATGGCAAATATAACCATCACATTAATATTACCGGCTTTCTTTCCAAATTCGCCCTCTAGTTCTGCTTGTGTTCCGGTAAGTGGCAAATCCACCATCTCCATAGTAACCACATCAGCCAGGGCCTCTTCTCTAGTCCACAGCACCCGACCTACATGTTGAAATTGCATCAGATTTTAGAGTCTTGAACTTAAAAATCGCCGTCAATGACCAAATGATGACACTGGGTGAAATATGTTACCATCCCATATACAACACTTCCATGGCTACGTACCAGGCTGCTGTAGGAAAGTCAGAACAAGATCTTCAGTTTGTACAACCACCCTGTAGCCAACAGAGTCGTCTTTCTTCAGGAAGGCGTTGACATACAACTGCAAGAACAATTTCAACTCTCTTAGCTCAGCAGTCCAACATTATATTCTTATTCCTGAACAGCTAGCATTTGGAAAGGAGTACCCTTGCTGGCTTTCCTCCATTAGGATCCAGTAAATAGGTGACAGACGTATCAAGGAGTCTCCTTCCTGCATCAGCACTGAACAGGTTGATGGTACAGGCCTTGAAATAAGCATAAAATAAGAATATCAACACGACTTCTACTTTAAAATCAACCACATCTTGTCTCTATACTCACCGTTTCATTTTTGGGTGACATAACAGCAGCAACAGTCTTTTCCCCAGTACTTGCAAAAGCAACCAGGTTGGACTAAAAGAAAGATATTAAATGTATAAGCAAAACGAGAACAGTTACACCGAGTACCGAATAAATAAACCGAATCGCACTGTAAACAGCTCACTGGGTTAAAGTCTCGGAGCAGAGTAACAGTGCCGTCGTTTAGCTGAAGCAGGACGTGACGATCCGGCCCGAGCTGCAGGAAAAATTCAGGCAGAGGAGGACGGGCTGGGTGCGGCTGGGTGGAGATCAAACTTGGTTGAAACTCTGAAGCCACCTCTACGCCCACAGACTGAAAAGAGACACATTTCAAAATCCTCCACCCGGAACTAAAGGGTTAAAAAACACGGGAGATGAGATCTGTGGGGAAATAAAGTGACACCTGGAGTGGAATCTGGGTCACTTTTTGCTGTTGCTCTGACTGCAGTGGTAAGGTGTATATGGACTCGGTACTTGGGTCAACACATAAAAGCATTCCAGGACCAAGCACCACACAGCTCGACTGTAAGTGGCTCAACCAGGGAGCATCAACTGATGTCTAAGAACAAGAGAAAGACAAGAGACACTTAGACTATTACACCGACCATTCATTTTAGATTACTTCAATATTATGAAGCCAACAGCACAGCGTGTGTGATGGCATTCACATGCTAATAACAAACATGATCAAAACAGTGAGTACAGAAAAGAATCACTGCTCTTCTGAATATTTACCAAAACCAAATTCACTGAACCGGTAAAAGCTTCAGTCCTGAAGAAAACACTTATAAACTCAGGGCTTGAAATTCCTTCTTTAGTGATTGCGCAATGTGAACGAAATTCGCCAAACATGATGGCGCATCGTGTCAACGACGGCGCAAGTGCCAGAATCAACCAGGACCCAGTTAACTTCCTATTAGACAAATTCCAAATTTAAAGATTCTACTTTACGTGATCATGAACTATTACTGTGTGTTGTTTAACGTGCTTACTGAGTTAGTAAATTGAATATTAGCAAAACAATAACAACAAAGATATGGTGCTAGCTATTTTGTTTTGACACAGCTAACCTTTGCTGGCAGCTGGTATCATACCCAAGCTATTTTTTCAAAGAATTTCAAGCCCTGAAACCCAATCAGGTATAACTAATCAACCTCTCCTGTAGGAACTGTTTAAGTACAGCACACAACCAGCTATTCCTAGAGCAGCACCGTTAAAACAAACGAAGATGAAAACATCATACACAAGTCAGTTTTAATTTCAATGTTCAAAGGCTAATTTTAACACTCAGGATTTGCGAATTGCAATGAATTTTAGAGACTTTTTAATAAAAAGTGCAGTGCAAAAATTTGGACACGTGGAATTTAATTTGAATGGGTAGGTGTGTAAAACGTTTTAGTGGTACTCTACATGTGACGACACACTGTCTGCATGAACAGGCAGGAAGTAAAGTCCTTATTGTCAACATTATAAAGTAAAGAGAGACGTGCCACAGTCAGCAGTTTACCTGTTTCATGATCTCCCCATCTTCAATGCTATATTCAACAATAACTATATGAGAGTTGGGTACCACACCCAAAATGAAGAGCGGGCCATTTCCTCCAGAGTAGACCATTTGATACTGGACGGTGTCACTACAGGACGCAAAAACAAACAGGACAAACTTCTTCCTTATAATCCTGAACCACATCATGTACAATGTTAAAGTAAAGCTTTGGTTTTACCTGTCTGGAAGATTTTCCACCCATTTCTGATGGCCATTGGAGAGGTAATGCATAGAGATGGCGGATTTCTTCAGCACTGCCACATACCTCACCAGGTCCTGTACTCCGACAAACACCGCAGACCGAAAGCTAAAACGGAAAAACGGCGCAGCGTTACTCCGTGTTTGATCTGGCAAACTGCAGTTACAATTCAAACGCTCACATAACCCCAACCTTCCAGTGTCGAGCGCAGTCTCCCAATTCAGGCCACCGATAGTGCTCTCCCAGGAACGCAGAAGACGCCCATTCCCCACAACCACAACAACATCTATAAGAGAGTAAAGAAAGGGTTAAAACTGTTTATTTACCAGAAGGGCTTTCTAAACAACACAACACATCCGCATGCATCATTACCTTGCCCATGAACTAGAAGGGTATCTATGTGTCCCTCAGGTCCCGGCTTGTCCACATGTCTCCAAACTACAATCAGAAACAGTGTTTCGGTGACAACATTGAAAAATTATCATTCCAGACAGAATTAACTGAAAAATCACACAGAACACATTCATACTTTGAGTTACATTCGGAAACTTTCACGATGGTGTAGTACTTTCAACACTCTCACACACTCATTTGCCAAGACACTTAATATGTACTAGAGAATACTAGAGAACATCCCAGCCAATACTAAGTGAAGGCGGGATGCACCCTGAACAGCTCGACAGACCATCACAGGGCCAACACACACACACAACCATTTACACTCACACTCTCACCAAGCTGAGATGGGTGCCAGCCTCCCACTGACCCTAATTAGGATTAAGCAGCTTTGAAAATGAATGAACGGATGAATGATCATCCTCACGTCATTTTAAATCATCTTTTTTCAAAAATGATTTTAAGTTGCTACACTAATTGTAGTTAGAGTTCTTCTGATTTATATTAAATTATATTTTTGTACTGTATTTTAAAACAACAAAAAGGAAGGATACTTACAAAGCTCTCCAGATCTGGAATTGAGGGACGCAAAAATATTCTTTTCTGTTGCAACCAGGAGCTTTTTAGATGCTTGAGCATGACTATCGAAAAGTGCAAAACGCACCCCACCAACATACTGTTGTCTCCTGAAACAAGATTGCAAAACAAACAAACAAAAATCTTTTAGCAAATATTTGAGACATGTTCCTGCGATGGCCTGGCGAGCTGTCCAGGGTATACCCCGTCCTCGTCCAGAGTCGGCTGAGATGGGCGCCAGCCTCCCCGCGACCCTAATTAGGAATAAGCGGTTCGGAAAACAAATGCATGAATGAATGAGACATGTTCTTCCTGATGATACTCAGTGATGAATCTGACCTGTAAAGGGGCAAAACACAGCACTGCTGCTGATTTTATTGTTTTTCTTGTTATGCGCTTAATACAGGGAATTACTTCATCATAAAAATATATTCTGTAGTTTTTGCTATGTGGAAGGTGACAATTGTGCTTCCCTAAAAAATTAAAGTTGCTAATATCAGTTGTTTTGCAGATATGGTTTTATATGTCCCACTAAAATGGCTGATTTTTAGTGTTATACTGTTTCACTTGAAAAAAAGATTTTTTTAATGCAAATTATTAATTTCATATAAACAGTATTGATGCTGTTTCTGTTAAAATGCTGTAGTGTCTGTAACTAACATCTTATGCCACAGATGTCTCGAAGGCTGACTGATATGACAAGGATCAGCAGATGCTTCCACGCAGCTGGATGTCAGTATCATCAAATGTAAAAAGGGGGCGACACGGTAATGTAGTAAATAGTACATGCACCGGTCCAGCATTCGAGTCTTGGGCTTGGTGTGTCTCCGTGGAGTTTGTATGTTCTCCCTGTGCCAGCGTGGGTTTCCTCCGGGTACTCCGTTTTCGCCCCACAGCTCAAATATAGGTATATTAGGTTAATTGGCTGCTTCAATTTGCCCCTTCAAATTGCAACATGTATATGTATATGTGTGTCTATGTGAACCCTGCAATGGTCTGGCGAGTTGTTCAGGGTGTACCATGATTTTACATAAAATCAGCTAAGATAGGTTTCAGAATCCTTCTAATAGCATAGAAACACATAAAATAAACATATTTCCTACAACCTACTCTTATTCAGTAATTTACACGATAGGTTGGGGATGCAAACCACACCAGAATCGTGACGTCATATTATGAAATATTATTTAGCAGGTGGTGCTCCTTGCTTCCAATTTCTTCCACCTGCTTAGTGTTAAATCCCACCTCCTGTCTACACTATGATTAGTTGGCCGCACACGCGCACAGGAAATCCGCACCAATCAGCGATCCGAAATCTCTAACCAGTTATGACGCTATAGGCGGAACTATTTAGAAAGCGGGTAGGAAAAATAGCGACTTCAATTTATTAGCTAACCTAGAACTTAGCTCGTCTGACTGAAGCACCGGTATTTGAAATTGTGTCCATCAAAACACAAATGAGTGACGCGGCAAAAGAGACATACACATGTTGACCAAATGTACATACCAATCAAATTTCCCCACTTGGTCTTCAAAAATGGCCCCAGCAAAACACGCTAAACATAAAGAAATAAATAACCTAGCTAGTAATACAGCCATTGCTGCAGAGGATCCGCTCCCAGAATTCCTTGCGGCTCAGGACCCGAAACCAAAGAGACATGCCATGCCTAAACAGAAAGATCTTATTGTTTCAATTACTAATAGGGATCAGGACACTTTTCACTAAATCAGTCTGGTCGACTCATCTAAACCAATAGAATTCGGATTAAAGACTGCTTTAAGAGACCACTTGTTACTGCGAATCGCTCACTGGTATTGTATGCAGGCAGAGTCGAAAAGGCTATGTGGTCATGTCATGTGACAACGGGGCATCATGACAGAGAACTCGATCAAAAGGGAATCGAACATTCACCATTGATTAGAGAAAACTGCCATGTTTGTTTTTTCCCGACAAATTCGTATTTAGAGTTAAGGTCAGGTTAACAGTTTACTGCTGCTGTCCACAAATACACACACACACACATATGAAAAAATTTATTTAATTGATTCTTTAATCTCATTTCAGATAAGCCCCTTTAATTTTTTTTATCTTTTTTATAATTTATTTTATTTACAGAATTATTTTTCAAGTTCAAGAAGTTCAAGAAGCTTTGTTGTCATTTCAACCAACATATAATTGACGCAGTACAGTGAAACAAAATTACATTTCTCCAGGACCAGGTGCTACATAAACATAAAACAAAGATCAAATTCGAGGGGGGAGAAGAAGAAGAAGAAGAAAAATCAAGAACCCCTCCTCCCAAAAAACAAACGAATAAACAAACAAAAAACAACCATGTCATTTTTGGCATTTGTAGATTGTATTTAGTTCTCATCAGTAAAGCAATTTTTAAAATCGTAACTGCAGTAGTTCTATGTACCTTATCTTGTACTGATTCTGTTATAATAAAGGATTTTTAATGGTTTTTTTTGACAAATGTAACTATAAAAGTTTGATCTTATAATAAACATTTTGATGGGGATATCACTGAACAACCCCCTACACGGATACTCTATTATATCTGCATTGATTACTGATCCTACCCCTTCTCCAGTGGTCACGTGATTTGTGGGTGACGTAACACCCAGGAAGTGCAGCCTTCCTGAGCAGAATCCCAAACGGATTCATCATCACTGTTTAGGTTCACTAAATCACAATGGAACCTTTAGGCACAGGTGATAGTGCACTAGTGGCCGAGTATTACTTTGGCATTTAGACCGTTTATAAACCGGGGAAGAGGAAGTGAAATAAACCGGAGAGTGAGTTTGGAAACCTTTCTGTAAGTGAGGTGTAAAAGAAAACTTTTGTGTAAATGATTTATGAACGAGTGGCACAGACACTGACTCTAACCTGAAGTTTCACAGTAAGAGAGCTGCAGCCAACTGTAGGTGAGCACTCACTTTATTATTCACTGATAATGCACTTTATTATTTACTCATAATTCACTTATAATTCACATATCATTCACTAATAATGCACTTTATTATTCACTCATAATTCACTTATAATTCACATATCATTCACTAATAATTCACTTTATTATTCACTTGTAATTTACTTTATTATTCACTTATAATTCACTTATAATTCACTTTATTATTCACTCATAATTCACTTATAATTCACATATCATTCACTAATAATTCACTTTATTATTCACTCATAATTCACTTATAATTCACATATCATTCACTAATAATGCACTTTATTATTCACTTGTAATTTACTTTATTATTCACTTATAATTGACTTATAATTCACTTTATTATTCAATTATAATTCACTTTATTATTCACTTATAATTCACTTATAATTCACTTTATTATTCAATTATAATTCACTTTATTATTCACTTATAATTCACATATAATTCACTTTATTTTCCACTTATAATTCACTTATAATTCACATATAATTCACTTATAATTCACTTATAATTTACTTTATTATTCATTTATTATTCACTTATAATTCACTTTATTATTCATTTATTATTTACTTATAATTCACTTTATTATTCACTTATAATTCACTTTATTATCATTCATTCATTCGTTCATTTTCTGAACTGCTTATTCCTTAATAGGGTAGCGAGAAGGCTGGTGCCCATCTTGGCTGACTCTGGGCGAGGGCGGGGTACACCCTGGACAGCTCGCCAGGCCATCGCAGGGCCATCAGTCACACGACTCACACTCACACCTAGAGGTGATTTGGAACAGCCAATTAGCCCTCTGTGCATGTTTTTTGAACTGTGGGAGGAAATCGGAGTACCCGGAGGAAACCCACGCAAGCACAGGGGCGAACATGCAAACGCCACGGGCTTGGAATCGAACTCAGGACATTCTTGCTGTGAGGCGGACGTGCTAACCACTACGCCACCGTGCCGCCCTTATTCACTTTATTATTCACTTTATTATTCACTTATAATTCACTTATAATTCACATATAATTCTCTTATAATTCACTTATAATTCACATATAATTCTCTTATAATTCACTTATAATTCACATATAATTCACTTATAATTCACATTATTATTCACTTATAATTCACTTTATAAAGCTTTTCATTAGAAAAGTACTTCTGAGGTAATAGATGGATTTTGTGGAATGAACGGAACTTTGACTACTACTTGTTCACCCAACAGACGCATGCTAACATGCCCTCACCCGTTAAAGTTATAGTGGTTGGAGCTGGACAGCGTGGCGAGACGTACTCTGACTTTGCCTCCATCCATCCTGATCGCCTCCAAGTATGTCTAACTTTTTTCTTTTTTTAGATTTCTTATGGGTCTAAAGAATTCCTGTACTATGACCATTTGTGTTATTATGTGTTCACCTTAGGTAGTTGGAATTGCTGATCCCCGACTTTTTGCGCGAAAGAAGCTTCAGGAACGTCACAAAGTGCCTGATGAAAATGTATTTGATGGTAACCGTTGATCTTTTTTTTATTATTATTATCCATTTTTATGTTTGGGAACAATATGATTTATATAAGGGCAGCACAGTGGTGTAGTGGTTAGCGTGTCCATCTCACAGCAAAAAGGTCCTGACTTCGAGTCCCAGGCTCGGCGAGGGCATTTCTGTGTGGAATTTGTATGTTCTTCCCCTGCTGGTTGTGTTTCCTCCAGATACAAATTGGTGTGATTTTGAGTATGAATGGTTGTGTGTCATAGTGAGCTGTTCAGGGTGTACCCTGCCCTCGCCCAGAGTTGGCTTAGATAGGCTTCATCCTCTCTGCGACTTTAGTAGAAAAAAGCAGTTTGGCAAATGAATGAATGAACTGCATCAAGGATATGCACTGCTTTATAACCTGTTGTTGTTCATGGTCCTGTATAGACTGGCACTGTGTGGCAGAAAGGGAGAAGTTTGCGGATGCCGTGTTTATTTGCACTCCTGATCGAGCTCATAAGGTATGTGTCCATTCATATAAATATTTTTATATCTGTTGTGCAAAAAGCAAATGAATCATCTGGAAAGAGACCACGCCCATCTTGATCGAAATTTTGATCAATGGGATTATTCATTTGTCTTGTAGGAACCTGCAGTAGTTTTGGCGAGGAAGGGTTACCATATACTCCTGGAGAAGCCAATGGCAGTAAGTGTTCTCCCGCTTGCTTAATGAATCTTTTTTAGAAATGTATGTATAGTTTTGGCAGCATGATGGCGTAGTGGTTAGCACGTCCGCTTCAAGGCAAGAAGATCCTCGGAGTTTGTACTTGGTAAGAACCCATACAAGCACGGAGAGAACATGCAAACTCCATACAGAAACACTCTCACTGAGCTCGGAGCTCAAACCCAGGACCTTCATGCAGTGAGGTGCACAGCATGTTTTGATGAAGGCGTTTCAAAGCATTTCTGGCAGTTGTTCTGGATAATGCATCTAAACGTAATCAAAAAATGCAGTTTAAGGCTTAACAGTGTATACCATTTATGTAAGTGTAGTGAAGTCCTCACTTTCTCACGCTCACTTTGCTGAACTGCTTACTCTTATTGTGGTCGAGGGGAGGCGGGGTACATCCTAAACAGCTTGCCAGACCATTGGAAACCGGAGCAATCATGGGAAGAACGTGCAAACCACACACAGAAACATCCGAGGCTAGGATCATCTTGCTAAGCACTACGCCTCCGTGCCAATCCATAATGAAGTCATATATAGTAGAACCTTTTACTATGTGTGTGGTTTTCCCAGGTTCCAACATGTTTGTTTTGTATGATGTCTTAATTAAACCAATAAAAAAATAGACCACAGGTGTCCAGACTCTCCCACCGGCATAACTACGTGACAAGTCCGATCTTTTTCAAAAGTGACCTTGTGACCCTGAAACTAGGTCAAGGTGACTCATATACAATCCCACCCTATTCACCCCTTATGGCGACCCATACACCAAATTTGGTGAACCTATGTTATTTCTTTCTGAAGTTATCACATTAACAAACCAGACGGAACGGACGGAATCCATTTCTACAGCTCCTGTGCTGTTGACCTTTGGTGGTGCTGGGAACTAAAAAGAAATAATTCTTTACTTTTAATTCCAGGTGACTCTAGAAGACTGCACAGAGATTGCTGAGACGTGCGTTGCAAGTGGTATAATGCTAACAGTGTGCCACGTTCTCCGATATGACCCATTCATCAAAAAAATTAAAGTAAACACGTTTTTCTGTTTACTCACTGTCTGATTCTGAATGAGTGACTCCGAGAGATGTGAGTTGGCGCCATGAGATGGGATCTGAGATCGGATAAATAAAGAATAATCTTCATCTTTCAGGTGCTCATTGATAGTGGAGCCATTGGAGACGTCATTCATATACAACATCATGAACCAGTAAGAATATTTCTATTACATCTCAATAAAACATCTTTCAGTTTAATGTATATTCATGCACGTCTTTTTATCAGGTGGGTTTTTATCACTTTGCTCACTCCTTTGTCAGAGGAAACTGGAGAAATGAGGCAGAGAGCTCGTTCGCTCTTTTAGCCAAATCCTGCCACGACCTGGACTTGATTCATCACTGGGCTGGGGGACGCAGGTTTGGAATCAGATCTGTTCTGTTTGTTAAATAAAAAGTAGATGTGCCAAAGAGGTTTCATATATAATCTTGATTCAGGCTATCCTCCCGGACAGTGCAATATCACACCCCCCTTTGAGTGCAGTATTCATATTTAGAGCAGGTCTCTAACATTTTATAACATTATATAATCATGCACCTTATGGTTAAAAACTTGACCTTTTACCCTGTACATGTCATGCACATTTTGTGTGTATATATGGGATTTTATATTTTGTCAGTGAGTGTACAGGTTTATTTATATACCTTAGTTGTTTTTGGCGCACGTTTTATAATTGCTGCTAAACAGAGAGCTGATAAATTGATTTTCATTGTTCCTGCAACAGTTGATAAAGTAAATCAAATACTAGTATTCTAATAGGAAAAAAAAAACTTATTTCTTATTTTATTAACATATAACAAATTTGAAAACTTATTTGAACTAATTTCCTGTTTTATGAGTTGCAGGTGTATTAAAGTTTCTTCATTTGGATCTCTCAGCCATTTCCGAAAAGAAAACAAGGTTTGTTTTTAACTGAATTACATTACTCAGTAACCAAAGTCATAATGTGAAGCGGCGGCTAATCGAGCGGGGGGGGGGGAGGAGCGTTTACATCGTCCTCATTCAGAACTTTGTACATTTTAATTCCATTGAGTTTGCCTCGTTTGTGTTCCCAGTGTTGTTCTTTTTCAATCATGCTTGGGCACACATGCGAGCCGGTGTCTCTTGAAGACTTGAACTATATAACAAACTATACATCATGGAAACAGTGACAAGTGAACTTAAACAGAATCCCCCATTTTCTCCCCCTAATTTTGGTCGCATCCAATTCCCACCCATCAAGTATTTCCTTCCCTATCCTACGACCACCACCAACCATTGAGGGGTGTAATGCCCCTGTGTAATATGCAAAGCTTCCCCCTGCCTCTTTACGAACTGCTACGCATGCGTATTTATTGGCCTAACACACTCGGAGGAAAATCGCTATACGCCCCCTCATACACCCCCTCATGAGCTCACAGACAGCCATGATTGGCTGGCGATCGTGGTGAGTGACAGGGAAGTGAACGTGTGCCATCCCTCCCTCCCGTGAGAGCTCGGAGAATTAGCTTCCATGGACACAGCACTCCACAAATATTTTTTTATATATTCGGCAAGAAACAAACTAAAAAACACAAATTAACTTTATACACTTTATAAACCATAAATTTCAAGTGACCTTGACAAACTACGAGGGTCCATCGGTTTTGATCCAAGCATTATCCACTCGGAATAATGATTTATAATCCTAGAACAGTGGACCAATCAGATCATACCATTCCTGTGTAGTAAATACTCATTTGTATTGTAGCATGTATTGGGCAAACAATCCAAGTCCCCCACATATTGTCTAAAATCTTTTGATGTTTCTGCGATGTAGGCAGGCTGGACAGTTTGAACCCTTGAAGTGTGTCAGGCGTGATAGCCTCTCAGCTTTGTTTTGTTTGAGGTTATGCCTTTACTATAGTCAGCCTTAAACCTGCCTCACCGAAATCTCTAGTTACAATCCACTGCTAATGAAGTGAGAAATAATAAAGAGTTTGTTTATTTAGCCACCTGGAGCGGCAGATCGGTGCTTGGATTGCTCTGTAGAAAAAGACTGTGCTTATTCTGCAAAGAAAATCTACTTGGACAGAGTTCGAAAGGTAAAGTTTCCTCAAGTTGCATAAATACACCTCTTACTGTCCCTGAAATGGAAATTAAATGCTGTATTATGTTTGTTGTATACGTATGACTATTTTGAAAGAAGAAATCTCCTGGTAGTATTGTGGTGTGTTGTCCTTGCTAGGGATGGGTGAGATGGCCAGTGTCAGTTGTGTGTGGTGATTCTGTTCCTGATATCGAGTCGGTAACTGAGGCCTTAAAAACTGGTCCATACGGTCGTTGTGTCTATGAGTGTGACAACGACGTGTGCTCAAATCAGGTTAGGCAATTTATTTTTAATGTTTACATTTTCAGAAATCCTCTAACAAATGCTTCGTCACAACTGTTTTCTTCTATTTCAGGTTGTTAACATGGAATTTGAAGGAGGCCTCACTGCTTCTTTTAGTATGGTGGCGTTTACAGAATTTGTCTGTCAGCGTAAAACAAGCATCTATGGAAGTAAGGTAGGACATCAGTAGATTTTATGCCAGTAATTCTTTTGTGTTGGATGGATGGACGAATGGTTGGATGACTGGATGGACTGATGGACAGATGATTGGATGATTAGCTAGCTGGTTGGATGGATGGATAGATGAATGGTTGGACAGATGGGTGGTTGGATGGTTGGATGGACTGTTAGAAGGATGGTTGGATGGATGATTGGATGCTTGGTTGGCTGGATGGATGGATGGATGGACTAATGGTTGGAAGGTTGAACGGATGGCTGGATGGTTGGATGGATATTTGGATAGATGGATGGATGGATAGATAACATTTTTGGAAAATCATGAAGTTTATTCCAGACATGGAAAATGATCGTGTGGACAAAAGTCATGAAATATTATGGAATTTTGTTTGTAGCGTGTATGATTTTTAGTTGCCATTTATAACATTTTTTAATTTGCCATGTATTTTTTTTTTTTACCATATTGGGTAACTTTTGCAAAGTTTAAGAAGTAAAAACTTTAAGGTTTCAGTGAAACTCTGCGAATTTGAAGTGGAATAGGAATCCTGTTCCCAGTGATCCAGGATCCAGATGGATCCACTCTCTATCTGTATTTTTTTAACGTTATGCTACATTTAGCATCTCCACATGTGCTCCACAGGGTGAGCTGACTTACGATGGCAATGAGATCAAAGTGTTTGACTTTCTCACTCAATTATCCACAAAGCACTCGGTGGATATCAGTGTACCCCAGCGCTTCACTGGTGGTCATGGTGTTGCGGATTATCATCTTGTTGATGCCTTTATTTCAGCTGTGCAGGTTAGTTGCTCATATTATTTACGCTTTCTGAATTGAAAGCTGTAATAGGAAGAAAATCACTGACGGTGTGCTGTGACGTAGCCCGACAGTCTGATTATCTTTCAATTAGTTTTCTGGATTTGACAATTTATTTATTTATATATATAAGTACATTCGTCGGACATTGTTATTTTTTCCCCCCAATATATTGGAAAGTAAACATTTCAACAATTTAACATCATCTTTAACCGTGAGGGAAATGACTGTTATATATTTTGTCCATATGACAAAAGTATAAATAGCAGAAAATAGATTTCGTGTTTCATGGATGTTCCACAAGTTTATTAATCCACCTTTTATAAATAACAGGAAAACAAATGTATTTTTAAAGTGTCTTACATTCACATTTTATTTGTTTCTGTGAGTTAAAGAAGGACACTGAACAAATTTAATTAAAACATTAAATTTAATAAAAGTATTTAGTATGGCCTCCTCAGCCCTTTATAACAGCGAGCATTCTGGCTGGCATTTTAAAAACAGTTTCTGTTGCACTGTATTCCAGACTGTCTGGACTGTCCATAGAGGAAACCTTTGAGCGATCAGTTTGCGAATCAATTAAATCCAATAATTGTTCAAGTAAATTCAAATCTGGAAACTTGGCCGGTCCAGTCTGTCATTTCCAACGTTCCAGATTCCTGTTTCTAGTTCAAATAGTCTTTAGTTTGGATGAGTATATAGGTTTAGGCACTTCCTAAAAGCGGAGCTCCCATGTGATTTCTCTTACTTGGCAATGTTTTAGAGGGAACTCTCAAACCCCATACACATTTCCTACATATATCAAGGTTCATTTTGTAATAACTTGTTCATAGAAGAGAATTAAAATGAGGAAACCAAACACACGATCTTAGTCTCGACATGTAAAGTACACAATTTAGAAACTGTAGCTTTAGAGAAGATTTAAATAACACAAGAATATCACTAGTTGTTTATTTATTTCATGTCAATAACGATGACGTGATATCATGTGACCTGACTATTATACGCCTCTTGTTCTCTATATTACTTTCTCCCAGAGACATTTTCTTACGTTTTTCCTTTTTTAAGAATTAAAAAAGATAATGACACATGGTTTCCATGTGCACACGTACGCTGGACGGATGGAAAAACTTACGCTACAGGTTTTTTTGATATTCCAAAAGCAATTCTCCGTCACACATGGCACAAAGAAAAATATATTGGAACATTGTTTTTCTGATGTACAGTATATTCATTAATTCATTTATTTTCTAAGCCGTTTAATTTTAATTAGGGTCAAGGTGAGGCTGGCGCCCATCTGAGCCGCCCCTGGGCGAGGCCATGTTGACCATGTTGACAATGGTGAAAAAAATCATAAATGTAACAATACTGGACTTAGGAACTAATACTCAAATCAACTCGTATATAATTTATAATTTAGCACTTTACATCCTTGAAAAATATTAATTAATAGTCAGAATATGGTTAAATTAAGTTCTGGGTGGCCATCTTGAATTTATGCAAATGAAGTGATTAGGTTTTTTACTGTAATTTATTTGTGTTATTTTAGAGACCTTTCCGATTCAAAAACTGTCAAGAAACATTTAATTTTAACTTCTCTGAATGCTTGAGGGATCTGATGTTGTTTGTTTTTAAGGATTGTTGTTTAAAATGTTTTTGTTCATTTTTACAATAGAACAGAAAGGAACATAACAGTTTTATTTGTCATCCAATGCATAAAAAAATTGGCACAAAGGAAAAGACATTACATTTTTAGAAACATAAAGAATAATTTCAAACATGTAAATATAAATATTATTACGCCCGCTGGTAGTATGACCGCTCGCCAACAACATCTCGACATTTCCTTTTCATAAAATTATTTATTTATGTTCATTCTCATTCTAATCCTTATATGCTCTGTTTATTCCCAGACAAAAGCGCCTCTCGGGGATCTTCAGGGTGAAAGGTCATTGGGGGAGGGGTAAATGTTGTCTGATTAAGAAAAAATTCACCAGGACAGTTTTTTCAGCAATCCCAATGAATTTCAGGGGTTGGAGCTTCGACTTTCTGAATTTAGATTTTTAAGGACCACCCTACTGGCCAGCTGCTCAGGGTGTAGACTACCTTGGCCCAGTGTCAGCAGGGATAGGCTCCAGCCTTCCCACGGCCCGGATAAAGAATAAAGTGTTTCATGAAATGAGATTCTATATTATGTGCAACATGCAGTCTCATAGCTAGTGGTGCATAAATACAGTGATACATAAATACAGTGCAGTTCAGTCTTTAAATCTCTTTAAACACATCTTTTTTCCGCACTAATTTTAAAAGACTTTATTTTGTTTTGTTTCATTGCTGTAGAGCGGAAACCCTCTGCTGCTCCAGTCTGGTGCAAAGGAAACCCTGGCAAGTCACAGGCTGGTGTTTGAGGCTGAGCGTTCTCGCCTGGAGAACAGAGTTGTAATGTGTGGGACCAATCATGACTAGCTGACAAAGTCAAAAACCCTTTTTTATAATTTTAATAAATGCATAAATGCAAGACGTGATGTACACTGATTGTATCTGTAGCTAAGCTGTAAAGTGGTGAACCATTCATAACGAATCCAAGGAAGCATCATGGCTGTTCTCTCATAGTGCAACGGATGGCACACTATCACTTCCATGTCAGTCCCACTGAACTGAGGCAATCAGTAGAGTCTGGGAATGCATGGATGCAGAGGAAGGTGGACTGGCCTTTTCTCTGAGTGTGTTGTGCCTCCCCGTAACACAGTGTGAGCAGCAGTTGTAAAAGACATCGTGTTTGGCTTCATGTGTTTTAGAGGATGCATGGAGATATACTTCACTATGCTGAAAAGGTTTGAACATATGAACGGTTAAAGCACTGATGGGTAGGAAATGCTAAAACCAAATTATCTAGGGAAACGGAAGAAGTGAATAATGTCTGTTTGCTAGTGATTTGTTATTATTCGGATTTCCTTTGCTGTGGAAATAAAAGAAATAAAAACATTTTTCTTTTGCATTTTTTTATTCGTTTGGAGTAACAATAACAATATTTAAACAATATTTATCTATTAGTAAAGCAATAAACATTTATAAAATGATCCAGTACATAATTACTATATGTTTGTTCAGCCTTGATTTGTTTTTTAATATGAATAAAGGAATATGTAGTTAGGGGGCGGCACGGTGGCGTAGTGGTTAGCACGTCCGCCTCACAGCAAGAAGGTCCTGGGTTCGATTCCCAGCTCGG
>JBCNYG010000003.1:19856170-19868554 GCA_039654305.1 Porochilus rendahli | reverse complement strand
AAAAAAAAAAAAAAAAAAAAAAAAAAGAATAAACTGACTGAGAATTTAACACTCACTTATTTGCTAAACCGCTTAATCCTACTGGGGTCATGGGGAGGCTGGAGCCTATCTCAGCCGACACTGGGTGAGGGCAGGGTCCGGCCTAAACAGTTCACCAGACCATCACAGGTCCCACACGAACTCACATTCACCCCTAGAGGGAATTTGGAATACCTTATTAGTCTAATGTGCGTATCTTCGGACTGTGGGAGGAAACCCATGCCAGCATGGGGAGAAGTCCACACAGGCACGCACGAACCAAGCCCGGGACTCGAACCAAGGACCTTCTTTCTGTAAGGCGGACGTGCTAACCGCTATCTCGATTCGCTGTGATATTAACACCACCTGACTTGTCTGCGGCAAGGCGGTCCTACATGCAGCAGGCTAAAATTTAATGTGCATTCAGACAACGTTTTCTATCCCAACGTACTAGCCTTTGCTTCCACACGAATCAGTGAGTCTTGGGTACCCATGGCAGTCTTGCCAATTTACTGTTTTTTATATATATATATATTCCTCCCGAACTCCAGAGACACACACATTAGGTCATCTGTCCAATTTGTGTAGGTTGTAGGGGTAGAAAGTTAATATGAATTGTTAGTTTTTTCCCTACGATAGACTAGCATCCTGTTCAGGGCGTGTCCCAGCCCTCAACCAATATCAGCTGATTGGATCCGGCTCCCCCCGTGACCCTGAGAGATAAGCTGTCAAGATAAATAATGGATGGATGCACAGCGCATCATGCAGCGTTAAACTTTTTTTCTTAATACGAGGATCAGTGATGCGTTTTTATCACAGTGAGGCCGTGTATCTGATACATGCCCATGTGTGGTAGTGTCGAGTCACGCGGCCTTGCCCAGTGTTTGTTTTAGTATGGGATGGCTATGATAATGGATGTGTGTTAGGGCAGTCATATGTCGCTCCTGCGTGTCAAACAGTTACTCGACCTCATGCATGAATCCATCCTGGTCACCATCATGAACACAGAGTTCTATTCAGGCACTGAAGCAGCTCCGTTTATGTACATGCCTGGTGAAAGAATTAATGAGCGTTGCCTCAGCCTTTCCCAGTTCAGCCTGAAGCAAAGCATGTGATATGTTGCAAGACGTAATCTACCTGGTATT
This sequence comes from Porochilus rendahli, assembly GCA_039654305.1. Lineage (NCBI taxonomy): Eukaryota > Metazoa > Chordata > Actinopteri > Siluriformes > Plotosidae > Porochilus > Porochilus rendahli. The sequence continues at coordinate 19,867,391 of JBCNYG010000003.1, read as the reverse complement.
CCATCGATTTTACCCGGCAGATCACTTGAGAATGCCAGCACTGCTTTTCCTGAATGAGTTAGGGATTTTTTTTTTAATACATATGTATACAGACAAGTTATTGTGCATTAAAGCACTGGTGTCGTGGCGCCTGGACTGACTGAGGTGTTTGGTATTCCTGTGGGTATAAATGAAGCTATGTATGGGTCTTTTGTTTATGAGGAAATTCATTCCTTTTAGTAAGGGTGACAGGAATTGGAAGAACTAGAATAACAACTGAAAAGCTATACTGACAGATTTGTCGCCTGGAACCCTGATGTTACTGTCAGTTATAAAATATTTCTAATATTTGTTTAATTTCCTCCCTATAGTCCTAATCTGCCGGACAGTTAGGTTTTTAATAACAGTTTTATGTTCGATTTGGACTATTTAGTAAATAATCCTCTTTAGAATTTTTGTACATCATCTTAATTGTGCATTATTGAAGGGAAGAGGCACAAAGTGCAAATTTGGAGACTACGCAACATGTAAGCAAAGTTCTCAGAGTTTTAAAGAAATTAAATGATCTTAAATTAAATTATTAATGGTCTTTAATGAAAATGGACTGCTCGGCCAGAAAAAGTCGCACCCTCTAATATTTCCACGGAGAGCATTTATTCTTGATGATAAACCTTGACAGCATGTAATCTCTATGGTATTGTTGGTCCGGTCGAGGCTCAGCAACATTAACGTGGCAATGAAATGAAGTCAGCTAATGAGCAGGTTATCACACCAATGGATGTTTTTTTTTTTTTTTATTCTCATTCTCCTGATGGCATGGATATCAAATAGTGACTCAAATAAGGAAGGAGTGGTTCGTGAAGCACGGAGATTCATTTTCACACATGTATCGGCACCTCAGGGTAATGACCTGAACGCTGTTGAAAGTTTTCGGGATGTGCTGGAGAAGAATTTATGGAACGGTTCAGTTTTCCCCCTCATCAGTTCAAGACGTCAGAGAGAAATGAACCCGACACTGGATGGAAATAAATGTTGTGTTGCATAAGTCTGATACAATGGCATGACGATTATGTGCTGTAAGCAAGGCTGAAGGCGGAACAACAACAACAACAACAACAATGTGTGTGTGCGTGCAATTTTTTTTTTTTTTTTTTTTGGCCGGGCAGTGTATATTCTGTTTATCAAGATTGAATTTTTTTTTTATGTGTGTTTCTTGTATCTGTGTATTACATTTATTTTAGATTTCATGATTTCTAAAGTATTTTTAGTTTTGAAAGGTTATTATTATCGATACCACCCCTTCATCAGGGCCATGGAAGAAGCTGGAGCCAATCCCAGCAGACATTGAGCGAGACGTCGGGTACATCCCGAACAGCTCACCAGTCTATAGCAAGGCTAGCATAGATCCAAACCACCATTCACTCTGACACTTTCACTGTTGAGCAATCTACAGTAGCTCAGTAGCTAGCTGACCTAAATGTACACGTCTTTGGACTGTAGGAGGAAACCGGTGTACCCTGGGGAAACCTACACGAGCACGGGGAGAATGTGCAAACTCTACACAGAAAGGTTCTTTCTGTCCGATTGCAAGACTTTCTTGCCGTGGGGTGACATTGCTAATCACTGAGCCACTATGCCCTCAGATATCACCATCATCAGTAGTATTAGTGGGAGTTGTAGTTGAAAAGGATGAGACAGACATGTATTTTTTTCCAGACTGATGGTATGTAGGATTTCAGTCTGCAGAGCTGATAAAGGCAGGGTGCTGCTCTGTAATTAGGAAAACTCTAGCTGCCGGGACACTGAGAGAGGGAGGGGAGAGTCTTTAGAGGCCATGCTTACTGGTGAAGTGGGTGGTGAAAAATGGGCACACTTCAAACAAGCATTCCTCAGTTTGACGTACATAAAAGGAGCGACAAATTAAAGCATTAATAGCATCGCGAACAATGAACACTTTGAACATGCTCTCGCATATGAGAATAAATTCTAGAACTTCTTTTTATGCTTTCAGAGCAGAGTCAAGCGGTCTCTTAGTTTGCCTGGAACATGGAGGCTGATGGATTAACTCAATTCGCCATGGCTGAGATAATGTGAAATATCTCCAAGTTTCCCTTCCCCCCAAAGAATGGCTTCATCCCAACCATACTGGGACCATTATGAAGATATGAGCAGGTAAGCACCAACCCAGCCAACAAATACTATATTATAACCTCAAATTGTAAAGACATCGAAATGTATCTCGACGTATTATGTATTAGCGAGCCAGTGGGCTTGAAGCTACGCTACACAGACAAAAGTTTATCACCACGTGACCATCACACCCATATGTAGCTTCTTCCCAAAGTTGGTGCCACAAAGTTGAAAGCACACTATTGTACAGAATGTCGCATGACCGTCCCCCTGCGCACACGGTGAGCTCCATGAGTACATGCCTTGCTGAGGTTGGAGCGGGGGGAAAACACAGCACTGACCTCGACCCCATGGAGCACGTTTGGGATGATCTAGAATGCCAACTGTCCCAGGTGTCCCCGCCTGACATCAGTGCCTGACCTTAACGGGTAGCTGTGGGGAATTAGTGTTTCTGGGTATTTAAAACGATCATGTATACAACATCAGCGGTTCCTAAATTGCATGCGAGTGTTACGACTCTAGGCATGCTCAGAGACATGTTGCCTTTTGTCACTGGCTGTTCCAGACTGGTAGAGACGCAAATCCGTTGGATTGGCTGGGCTGGTTCTCTGAGCCGTGTAGCATAACACATTATCAGCTAGTGCTGAGCTGCACAAAAAACGTAATATTGCTTTTTGTTCCTAAACCGACTGCTATCAGGAAAGCTGAGCTGGTAAAACAGTTGTTTAAGCCATTTTGGATTTAACAACAGTGTTCTCGTCATCAGAGTCACTAGAATGTAAGCTTCATTGTCTCCACAAGAGACGTCATCTTCCCAACACGTTGACGTCATTTCTGGGGAGAAACTGCCAACCCACTTCAGCCCCCACTAGCATTCCATGGAATAAAATGACCCGTGTTGTGCTGTTTATGGCCTAAACGTGTAACATACCCACAAATTGTGCTTTAGAGATACCCGATACCGGTGCTTTTTAATAATGCTCTAATGGATAAGTGATCACAAATCCCCGCAGCTTCACCCCAAAATCTAATGGACAGCCTTCCCAGAGGAGAGAAATTTATTGCAACAGCAACGAGGAATGAAACCAAGAGTCCAACGATCAAGAAACCACATGAGTGTTCTGATCAATTGTCCATAAACTTTTTTCATGCAGTGCATTGAAGGCACGGTTGTGGTGTGTTTTCAGTGTTGAATTGCACAAATTTCTGTCTTGGCCAGTTTGTACTGAATGCCTCGTCTCCCTTTTGTGTTACAGCTTGTTCTTTTCTTTCGGAGCTGACTGCACAGTGAAATCACATCAGCAAGGCTTGACCTCTGTGGGCTTTGAAAGTAAGTGAATGACTGAAATGTACCAGCAGGAAGGGAGGAAGGGAAGGAGTGTATCAGACAGTCCCGTTACTGTGTGTTCTCTGCCTCTAAGGCGGATGTTTTTCTGGAAGTTTGGAAAGTTCTGGGAAGCCGGAAGATTGTCACCTTCTTGGCTGATAAGCACTTTGTGTTGAATTGATGCTGCATTTGTGTCCTTCGATTCAAATGGAAGCTTTTATAAGATCAGTGAGATCCAAAATGTTTGAGTACTGCCGGGATAATTTTTTGTTTTGTTTTGTTGGCTCAGTTCTTGCAGAGTGTTTCTAGCTTGTAATTTTTTTCTCAAACAAGAGAAAAAGTTGAGTTGAAAAAGAAGAGTTTTCACATACTACTGTAAATACATGAACTTATTGTACTTTCTTTAAAATAAACTATAAAGACGATGTTTTATAATGTAAAAAAAAGCAAGTTTGATTGCAGTAGTTTTAAAGTACAGAAGAAAATGACTTGTTAATTCTTAAATGATGAACTAACCAATAGTAAATTACACTTTAAGTCATGGTGTCTATCAGCTTAAAGGTGCCCATTCACTTACCGGCCATGTTTAAATAATAATAAATACAGTGTTGACTATTGGAAATAAAATGGAATCGGCCATGATGTCTTTCTGAAAGCATTTGCTTGCTTCTGTACGCGGGTATCAATGACCCCTGCACCCGGCGGACATTGTTCCATCTTCTGTTCCAACACATGATCTCAGAATTTTCCATTTTCTGTTAGTGTTTCAATGCTAAGCTGTCATGCATGCGCAAGATTGTTCCTCTGATCACATGGCCTTGTTATTCTTATTGTACCAAAGCAAAACATGATGATAAACAGGTGAATTAGATACTAAGCCTGAGGGCTGGGGTGGTTTTGCTTGGAAACCTTTGTTTTCAGCCAAAATGAACTGATAATGGAAGATAAAACACATGGGATGTTCACTTGTGAATGGGTATCTTTTATCTGATGAAGGAAAAACAGTTGTTGTAAGTAGCTCAAGTTTTATCTTGCAATGTACGCTTGTATGCGCCACACATGTATCCAAAATTCCTAGTAACACCCCCCCCCCCTATATATTATCTTCCAGGGAAGATGTTTGGTTCAAGTTTCTCCCCCAACTCCAGCAACCACTGTCAGTCTTTAAAGCCTCCTGATCCTGCACAGCTCCTCCTGTCCTCCCTCCACAACTCACGTGAAGGCGACCAGGTTGTTCCATCCTTCCAGAAACTCTCAGTCTATGAACAGTCACCCCCATATTCCCTGCGGCGAAGCGCTAAACCTCTTCCTCCCCTCCCGGACATGGGGGATATGTCTTCTGATGAAGCAGCAGACAGTGAAGTGGAGTTCTTCTCCAGCACCAGCGAGAACCAGCTACTGATACCAGAATGTACCTTCCGGTATAGAGCGCAGAACAGGCGGAGTTTCCGCGGCTGTGGACAAATCAACTATGCGTACTGTGATGCTATGCATGAAAATATGATCGGACAGAAGTGTGACGGTGAACAAGCGGGGCTTCGAGGCAAGGACAGCCTTAAACAAGAAAAGCCTCCGCGCAGGCTACGTCGGTCCAACTCGGGACCTGCGGCATCTTTTAAACCTACAATCCTCCGAAATATCCACACACAGGAAAAGCCCGAGGTCCCTCCTCGTGTTCCCATTCCATCCCGGCCTCAAAAGAGTGCCAACCATCAAGGCATTGAAGAGCCTCCCGAAATCCCTCCCAGGCGGCCAATATACTACGTGGTCCCACGCACTCCTAGTCCTAAAAGCCTTCCTATTTACGTCAATGGAGTGATGCCTCCTACACAAAGCTTTGCCCCCAATCCGAAGTATGTGAGTAAAACCCAGGGCAAGCCAAAGTGTGAAGGATTGCCAGCTTCCCCTACGCCATGTATATTGCCCATCATGGAAGATGGGAAGAAGGCCAGTGCTACGCATTATTTCCTTCTTCCAGAGCGGCCAGGATACCTGGACAGATTTGAACATTTTTTCAAGGAGTCCGATTCTGAAGCTGTGCAAAATGGATGTTGATTATAAGCAGGATTGTGAGGCTAACAACAAATGTACTTACTTACTACAGTATTCAGGTGCTTATAGATTTATTTGTTGCTACGCAGTGCCACCTCAACTTGAACCCAGAGTACTGAAAAGAGGCCAGGTCATAAATGCTGGACAAAGCAGAGCCATTGTTTGTTTGTTTGTTTGTTTGTTTGTGCAGTGTCATATGATTTACGTGTTTGTTTTATCTCTCCTTCTTTGAGTATTCCTATTTTAAAACGTCAAACATCTTTTTTTTTTTTTTTTTTTTTTTGATGGTTTACATGTAACACTGGTTAGTATAAGCTGGTCTTATACTGTATGTTGGGAAGAACCAGATTCTAGTAAATCTTTTTTCTTTTCGCTGAAAACCCCATAATTCCCCAGTTAATGACTCGTTTCAGTAGGTATGTTTGAGCAATGACCGGCCCTGATTATGTTCCAGTGGAATAATATTTTTTACATACAAAATTGTTTAAAGAAATGTAGAACTAGTTTGTTAATGAAATGACTCAACTTATTACTAAGTATTGCGCTAATTAATGGATTGATGTCCATTTTAACAAGAAGCATGTTTAGTTGCTAGCGATTGCAGTTTGAAGTTCTGATTATTTAAAAAAAAAAACATTGTACACTGCCTGGACAAAAAAAAAGTTGGGCACTCGTATTCTTGGACCACCTTTAGCCTTGACTACAGCATGTAATCTCCATGGCATTGTTGCTCCAATCGGTCTGGTCGAGGCTCAGCAACATTAATGTGGCCATGAAATGAAGTCAGCTGACGGTCTGAATGTACTGAATGAGCAGGTTGTCACATCAGTGGACTTTTTTTTTCTTTTTTTCCCCGATGGCACGGATATAAATAATATTGGAGCTCAGATGTTGTAAGAGTGGTTCAGGAGTCATTTTCACACATGAACTGGCATCAGAGTCCGGACCTTAACTCTACTGAATGACTTTAGGATGTGCCGGAGAAGACTTTATTTAGTGGTTCAGTTTTTTTTTCCCCATCAGTTCAAGATGTCGGTGGAAACTGAACCCAACACTGAATGGAAATTTAATGTTGTGATGTTGCTTAGGTTTGTCAGAATAATGCCGTGGTGATACTGTGCTGAAACCAAGGTTAAAGGAAATCCAAAAAAAAAAAAAGAGTAAAATTAAATCAGAGTGACTTTTTTTGGGCCGGGCAGTGTACAATATCCGAGTCATTACTTTTCTTTGTTTGTGCAGCTAAGCAACGATGGTTAAACTCTAAAACTGTGTCGGCTTCAACCTGAGCCAAGTGAGAAGGTCAATGTTCCGTATTACTCTGACACAACTTGTACTTTAACACGTACACGTCATGTATTTATCCACCCTCTACTGTTGCTTCTTTCTTAGTTCATTCTCAGATGATTGTCAGTCATGTGCCACCACATCTGTTTACATTATTTTTTAATATATATTTCGTGGAATCTGTCCATTTTTGCCATCTTCCTCATAACAGACGGTGAAAATGTTATTTATCCATGGCTTATTTATTCACATATGAAGGCTTGTGATCATTACCTGTTATTGCTGTTGTTGCACTGCATTGCACTTGTCTTTACATGCAGTATTGGTAGTTTTTCACATTACATGTATGATCTATTTAAAACAATAAAGTGACTTATTTATCAGTAGATGGTAGGAAGTTATGCTGTCTCATGTATTATTTACGTTCTTTTCATGTTCACGAAGTTTGAGTGATTGAGTGTTTTGGTTCATGTCCTAGAGCAGTGTTTCTCAGACCAAGGACCGCTTTGTCCAAGGAAATTTTTTTCAGGGACCACCTGCCCCACATTCTCACACATTAAAACACATTCATACAGGAATGTACTTAAAACAGAGGACTGTTTGGATCCAGGTAAAACTATATGGTTGTGATGAATGAATCGGATATGCCTATACATGAGCTCCAATAAAAGACAAATTATGTAGAGGGCTTATAATTTAATTTAAAAATATAAGCAAACACTTTGTCAGTATATTTAATATTAAATAAATTTGCACATCTTCAAAAGGGGCGAGCACATGAATGAACTGGCTCTGACGAAAAGCAGCCTAAACAAAAACTTTAAAAGACTGTAAATTGTCCCTGCCTGTTAATGGGCCACCGATATGTCCATTTTAGCAGAAGTTCATTAGTTTTTTGTCTGTTTTCGTCTGCGCCTGTGACTGACGTGAGAGTCAAAGTATGACGCCTAGAGACAAGATGTGAATTAATGGACTTGCTTAGGCTACCATTTTTAGGCACTGCAAATTCAGATAGCGTAAAGTTTTTAAAAAAATTTTTTTTATTTATTTTTTTATATAAAATCTTTTATATAAATTACAGGACTGTCACTTTTATTGAAAGTCCAAGTCATTTTTAGCCTTTTAATAATACATTGGACGCATGTAGTAGCTAACTTGTCTGGGAAACACTGACTAAACTTTTAGAAATCCGCTCGCGGACCACTTAAGGACCACACTTTGAGAACCATTGTTCTCGAGCGATTGTGTGTTTTTTCTTTACTTACAATAACTCATTTTAAAGCCTTAAAGCAGGAACCAAGCAGAAACCAGATTATATGACAATTCACCCCCACCCTTCTGCACTGAATAGAGCGTAATGGTATTAAGCATATGCTACAGTACACGGGAATGGTGAGTATATTTTGGGTAATTATCTTTAGGCTAATTAACAGCTATTTGCTGAAGGTGAGGTGGATACCACTGAATAGGACCATTCACCGAGCCCGAGGTGATTATATGTTTTAGTGTATGGGATGAGACTACATGGGAACATAAACAGCAAACTCAATCAAGATTTTTATTGTTTATTTTTACTTTATTTTTTAAATTATTACAGATTCAGGTCAGGTGAGCTCCCTACGCAGAACATAAATAATATACCGTTAATCATAGCTTTAGTATACACTACTTCGAAACCCCTAAAAGGTTTGTTTGTTTTTGTTTTATTTTTCTATTATAATTTGATGTCCTAGGTCCGTGTGTTTTATTTGATAGTCTTCTGTGTTCATCCTCCTTGTGTCCCTGGAAGGGTTAAATGGTTCGGCAAATGAATGAACAAATGTCAGTGATGTCGGCACTTTCTCCAAGTGACTGAAAAACACGAGTCTCCTTTGTCTTGATTCAAGCATTATCCACTTTGGATATATATATAACCCCTAGACAGTGGACTAATCAGATTACATCGTTCCGGTGAAGTGTAAGCTAGTAGATATTATGATATCTATAATAATAATATAATATAAGTAATCAAGTGAAAATAAACCTTAACTATCTTATTTTATTTTGCTTTGCTTATAATGTCCCCCTGTAGTGTATATACTAAACAGTGGTTTGTCTCAGGCTTAAGTAATCATCATGTCTTTGACAATAGTTATAGTATATATTATGTCATTCATGTTATTTTATATATAATGATGTATGATATTCTTTATTTTAATGAGTTGAATGTTTGCTTATTCTGTAATGACGTGCCAGTATTTATTTTATTCTTCAGTTTGGAGAACAGTGTAGAAACATTATAATCGGAAATATTTGGAGAACACAGCTTCCTGAATCCTTGTTTTTGTCATTTTTACCCACTCGCAGAAACATGCTGTGCTTTTGACCTCTTGTGTAAAGTTCATGGAAGCTTGCTGACAGTACCTTATCAATTTACAGGATGTATTTAGAGGTCATGTCCGCTGTTTCGAGTGCAGCGTGGTGTTATCTCTCTGTTGTTTGCTCAGAGAAGTCATAATGTGCAGACTGTTAAACTCGTGGCTCTGGCCTGACTCACTTCCTTTGACTTGGAGCACACCAGAGTGACAAATGTCACAAAGATGTGGTGTCTTTCATACATACTGAACTCATTTCAGTCCCATCGATCAAATCTACGTTTATTCATTAGTTAGTTTGTGTGTACACTTCTAAACAATATCCGACTACAAGCCTGCAGCTTATTCGCAAAACAAATTCCAAAGCTAGAAACGTGCCTTTTAAATGAGGTAAAGTATGATACGGAGAATTCTTCAATAGAGAGGCGGCGGAATCTGCCGTCATCTGAATAATTCTCCATATCGTACAAATGCTGAATTCTATAATTGTTTTAACATTCATTGAAAATATTTCTAAAGTTGTCATTCACTGTACTGTGCTAGTAGTAAGCGAGTTGAAGGTGTGGTATGGCCGAATGAGGCTGTCTGGAGGAATTCTAGTGTTTTCAAAAAGGACATCACTTTACAACACTGGAGCGGCTGTGAAAGTGTTCAGTATGTTGCTTGAATAAATAAAGGTAAATAATTATAAGCTAAAGCTATCTAGGCTGGTGTTTGGGTGGTCTACCCCTGGCCTATCTGGTAGAGGCTTTTCAGATATAACCAGTTTGATGATGAATTGGGATGATCCTCCTGACTAGCTAGAACTAGTCTGACAGGCTCCATCCAGTTTGACTAACCAGCCTGGTCATACTTACCAGCTAGGACCAGCCTGAATAATTGGGTTAGTTATCCTGACCTAAAAGAATCAGGCTGAACAACCAAACTGAAACTGGGTAACATGACTGGCTAGGACCAGGCTGCGTAAAACCTGATCAGCACGACTAGCTGAAAACTAGCCAAGGGAGGGTTGATTCCCCGCAAGAGGAAATCCACGCAAGCACGGTGAGAATTTGCAAACTCCAAACGAAAACACCTGAGCTTTGGACTCAAACCCGGGACCTTTGTGCTGTGAGGTGGACATGCTAACCGCTACGCCCCTGTGCTGCCCTGGTAAGTTTCTTTATAAATAATGTTAGAGTATCTTAACCCATATTTAATGTGTAAGAGGAAATGATGTCAGTATGGAATGGGGTAATGGAACTTTATCACATTTCCTTGTCCTGGTACTACATCATGCTTGCATGTCGAAACTCAAATTGTACCTGTGTTATACTCATGAGCCCATCTACTGCTAATTTGATGCAAAATCAGTGCAGAAACCTTTTTAAACCAATAGTTCAGTGAAGTATTAAGATGATATAAGAATGCTGGAATGTTACACTGTTCAAGTCAGTCTTTAAATTAGAAATAACTTTCCTTTTGTTTTGGTTTGACTTAATAACACTTCCATTACTATCCACCAGGTGGCACTACAGGATAAAAATTACTTTTAGACCTCACTAACAAATCACATTCAAACATTGGTTGAGCAAGGAAGAGGTTTTCCTAATTCTACTACTACTACTACTACTATGTGCTATTATTATTATTGTTATTATTATTTATTATTAAAATTAATGCTGGACTAAATAGGTACCTGACAACACCTTTGCAGTTTCCCCAAAATGGAACATGAAGAATACTGTTCAATTCAGCGACATCCACCAAGGCTGAGAAAAACTATTATTTTAGTATATATTACACAGGAAAAAGAAAAGCATTTTTTTATAGTTTGACAAACCATTCAGCAGTATAAGCGACGTGTAATGTCAAACTATTTCAAAATATTACTATATACTACATGGAAACTTAAAAAAAATATTTTTCGCCTGCTCCAATTGACCTTGAGAAGCCATGAATGTTTGTTAGCTGTTTCAATCCAAATATGATCCACAACTGATTCCCAGGCAGTGAACCAATCTGATCAGGTTGTTTGCATGTAGTATATAACACACACACACACACACACACACACACACATACATTTACTTTTATGGAATTCAGCAGGTGCTTT
>JBCNYG010000003.1:19813508-19829962 GCA_039654305.1 Porochilus rendahli | reverse complement strand
ATATATGTGTGTGTGTGTTTTAGAATAATTCAGCATGGGTTTAAAGTCTAAACACTGGAAGTTTGATGTAAAGATAATATTAAACACAAAATCCTTTATCACTCATTAACATAAACTCACCACCATGAAATAGTTGCCATCATATTTGAGCCAAACATTAAAGTTTGAATGTGTATATTGGCTTATTTAATTGCTATGGGTGTATTTTGAGGTTTAGAAGGAGCTAGAAGAGTTTAGAAGAGTTTGAAATCACTTGATGCGGCCTGGCACTGCGCTGTTCACCCTGTCTTGTCTAGATCAGATGACCAAAATGAACAAACGACAAGGGAAACTCCTGCTGGCAGCAATAAAAGTGTTGGCCTTCGGGCTTCCTATGTAATGTTACAAAAGTGGTTTTGGTCACGCAAGCCACCTTCAGTGTTGGATGCTGAACCATAAAACTGGCATCCCAGAGAACTCTTGCTGACCCGAGTCGAGTAAAAAACTTAAATAGTCTATCTGTTTCAGAAATCTCTGCTGAGCTTGGAGAACAAATGCCATTACTAATCAACAATATTCAACACTGTGGCTAAAGAAGCTAAAAAATGGCCATTAAACAATCAATATTGAACCAAATTGACCAGGCTTACTGACCCTGGACACTCTCAGGCTAATTATTCAGTCAGTGTAACATCACTGAGACAATTGTGGTTGCTTAAAAGCGAGTGTGTGGTAAATTGCTAATTAGCCGTAGCATATAAGCCAAGAGACAGGATAGAAGCCAGCTTTGCAGCAAGCACTTGGAAAACTTGTTGATTTTTTAGCGTTAGTCTATTGTTCGTTTCGCAATAACAGCATTAGTGGTCTCTTTGGGAGTACAAATATACCAAAAAGAGGAGTTACCAAAGTGGAAAGGGTCTTTTTTTTTAATGGGATGAGGGTGAGGGACGGGGGGTGGGTCGAGTCCCGCTCCTTTGCCATGGAGTGTTCAGTAGCCAGTCGTTAATCCTTCTTTCATTTTCGCCGACAAAATGCCGAGAGTCTTGTGTGGAGAGCCGATGGGACACTGATCAGCTAACAAAAGGCACTTCTTCCACAAGACTGACCAGGCGAATCACTGCTTCAGGGCAGCTATAAAACCCAAGTGTGTCTCTGAGTGAAAAGTAGCATTTAGCCTTTATACACTTAAAAGTGACCATCTTTGTTTACAAAGCTGCTTGAAGAGAAACTGAGTCAGGAATCTAAATCAAGCACTTCCCTATAGACTACAGTGTCAGAAACATTTAAAGAAAAGAATGGAAAAAAGTAATATATTTAAATGTGTAAATAATTTCCCCCCGTGTCATTTTCTTGTCGATAACAAGAAGCGTGAGGAATCCGTTTCACCATTTTCATTTTAAAATGAATTCACCTGCACTGATGCCTTCCTCTAAAAATTATAAACTGAATTTGACTTTATTCTCGCAAATGTCTCAGCAGTTTATTACATTCCGTATGACTTGCTCGAATTTACCATCAGCAGCTTAAACAATGGTTTATTTTACAGTAGTATATGGTGTTGTGGTGTTTTGGCCAATTCTCAAAAAGCCATTTTCCAGCTTAAAGAAATTAAAAAGTCAACACTCTTCTATTCTTTTCTAAAACCACTTTGTTCTTTCAGTAGACCAGCCATTTGTTTGAGCAGAGATCACTTTGTTGCCTCAGCCTCCATAGCCGACTTAAATACAGTCACTCTAAATGAGAGAGAGAGAGAGAGAGAGAGAGAGAGAGAAGGGGAAACTCTCTTGTTTGGTGTCTTTTGGCTTTTCCACATTGACCATTCAGGCAGGTTGATGAACTCCTCCAAAAGTTTATTAAGAGGAGCGAAACAAAAGCCCCCAAAGCCTTTAGGCAAGCGGGGAGACAGTTTATAAACTGGCTGCCATTGTTCCTCAAAGGCGGGTGCATGAATAACTTTCAATGGGCTCTATCAAACTGACATGATCAAGTCAGACAACAGCATGTTAAAAGGAGAGCCTTTTCTTTCGGGTGCAGGCATCAGTATATTTCCTGCATTAATGTACATCTGCGGTAGGAGGGCTCCAAGCTGGGCACTCTTGGCCTTGGTCAATATGCTGAGCTGAAGTCTTTAGACTTCTTGAAGTAAAAGTCTGTGTTCTGCACGCCCACAGTGGGCAGCAGGTGTCATGGGCTTGGGAGAAGTATGGTAATCTCAAGTGGAAAAAGAAAAGGGTCAACCCTTTTTTAAAGACCCTAAACCAGACTGTTTTCCAAGTGAGTGACTTAGAATTGGCTTTTTGTAGCATTGGATGTTGTCTTAATGCAAGTTATCGGATTTGCATTTCTTTAACTAACGCGGAAAGGTTTAAAGGTTTCAAAATGTTTGTATGCTGCTTGTCAAAGCTGTTTTTCTTGTACAGCTATTAGATGTTATAATTTAAGTATAGAATAGATTTTTGCTATATGGAAAGTAATGACAGTTTTTTATTTTAGCATGTAAGTGTGCACATTGTTGTTGTTACTACATAAAATAAATAAATAAAATCATCGGATCAACTTAAGCAGTAATAAAAAAAAATACTAAGTAAATGTCAAATTCAACCAATTACTTAATTTTTAAAAAAATTGAAAATGAGCTTCTTTTTTTAAGTGTGTATCTTTAGATTATATATAGGATAAATGTGATTAAAATTTCATTGCTGGGAATTAAAAGGTGTTTTTGGTGTACTAGACAATTTCCATCTAGTCCATCACAGATATATTACAATGTAGTATAGAAGTTGCACATTGCTGTTAATGACCACTCAAAACGAACTTTTAACCCATTATAGTGTCTTCAAGTCTGAACGTTAATAATAAACAAGAAAAAATAATAATCAGAGGAGTTTTTGTGCATGCAGTGTGGTGTGGCTGAAGAAAATGGGTGTTGTGATTTTTGACTATTGCAGCCCAGACCTTCAAAAGAGTTGTTCTGTAGAATACAGCAGAGGGGATTGCAGTCCATTAGACCTGACATGTGCTACTTTTTGGATATTCTATAAAAAGTTTTAATAAAGTAAGCATGGAACTGCAAGGTGATCATGATGATGAGATGATTTTTGTTTTTTTTATATGAGCCATATAAATAAATATTTATTTATCAGTATCTGTATACATTAAACTGTTCAAGCAGCATTGTTTTATTAATTTTTCCAAAATTTAGTAATAATCTTATGCAGATGTCTTAGTGGTTATAACCAGTTAGCATAAACAGATAATAAATGTTTACAACATACATGTTTTTACATATTTGTTTAGCAGTGGTATTGAAAGTGCTTGAAATTCTCTTGACCCGAATTGAGAGTACATAAAGATTACATAAAGCATCCACAACTTTCATTCAAAAAGTTCTGAATGGATGTCAGTGATTTTCTGGAGAGGTGGAGTATGGCCCATGTAACACTGTATTCAATTTTGGTGAAATACCTTAATCATGTTACAGGTCTGGGGCATTTTCAAAGGATTCCTTACCATTGTGGGATAGGGGCAATTTTAACAATTTTTGCAGAAACATTAGATGCCTTGGTAGAGGCTTGCACTCTCAAGTTGAGGATATTGTGGAAATAATGTTTCACTGCTTAAACAAATGATTATACAGTATTTTTGTCTCATGTACATGAGAAAACTGTTGATGATTATTATTACAGCAGAGCCAAGCTGAACTGAAACCTCCAGCTGCTTTAATTGCAAGGATTCATTTCTCTTCTTAAAAATTTTAAAAAACATTTTATGCCATGATCTTTCACAACCAAAGTAAAAGAAGATGGTAACTGACAGAGGATTATCCGACCTGTGCTTAGAGAAGTGTCTCAATTTGTGCAGCTTGGCCTACTGTATTTTTTAAATCACAAAATCATGTGGAACTATGCATGCTTCCAGTGTGCAAAGGCTAAAATTTCAGCCTGATTGAGATGACAGTGGAAGCATGGCCCATGTAATGTCTAGCACTAATTAAGTGGCGAGACATTTGTCCCGCATCAGTCCGATGATTAGCAGCTAACACCATAGTCCAATAGCTTAAAAATCAGCATCAGCCCACGCTACTTAAAGCCATAAAATTTCCCATTTTATGCTCTTTAGTGGCTTCACCCCAAGATTCTTCATTAGCCTTATTTATAAGTTGTGCGCTCACACAAAGACAATAAACATGTTCCTAGAGTGTTACAAATCAGAAATGTGCTCAGATTTTCTCCACCATCTTAAAACGTGAAAGCACTGGGCAGTGTGAGAGTGATAGAGGTCCCGCTCCCTTCTCCCCATGCAGCTACAAAATGGGTTCAGGCTATTTTTTACACTGATTTTCCCCCTCATTTGTGTCAGTCTTGTAAATAACTGCTCTGAAATGCCCTTTATTATTAAAGCTGTAAGTACTGTAGTCTTTGATTAAGAAAAATGGAATTTGATTTCATGGATGGTTTATAATGTATATGGCAGAGCGTAGATAAAACAGGTATTTAGCATTTATGTTGTATATAAATTTTAATTAATATTAACTAAATTATAGTATTATTTTCTAATCAATTGCTGATGTTTAGATGTCTGAAAAACTGTTAAAGCAAACTCCTACTTGGTATTATATATTTGTATCAGGTCATATTACGAAGCACTTTAAAGCTATAATCTTCAAGGAGGTTCACTGAGATCAAACGACACTTTTTTTGAAAAAGTGAAAAAATTATCGTCTTTATTAATCTGTAAAAAAAAAAAAAGATTATACATTTAATAAAACTGGTTTAGATTTAAGCTGCAGACTGTCCACTTGGTGCCTGCTTCTATATATTAAGATTTATTTTTAAATCTTAAAGCTAAATCGCTGCTAGAGCTGACAGTCAGCACTTTTTTGTTTATCTCTGAGAGGGACTCACAAATGCTGGGGTGATAGGAAAGTGTAGGAAAAGACTGTAAAATATTATGCCTTCACATGAAATGCATTTATAATTGTTATTATCAATTCAAAGATTTAGTGATTATCCGGAAAGCTGTATATTATGCTGTGTATAAAATAGTGAGATTCTAATGATGATGTTGGTGATGACCATTATTAATATTTTCATTTTTTAAAAATCAGTTATTCAGTCATTTAAGGTGAACTGATGTTGGTACTGGTTTACATTTTTATTACAGTCCTTCCCTAGTACAGAAGAAATACATTTAGATAACGCAAAGTATACATTAAAATATTATAACAAGCATTTCTGGTGGTGTTGTGAAATTTTGGAAACATTTCCCAAGCACTCGTGCAAGCAAGCTTTTTTCTGAAGACTGTATTAAAGTGGAATTCAATTACTGCATGCAAGTTTAAAGGTCTGGTTTTCTTCTGAATCTCTTCCTCGTTTTAGAAATTTGATTAAGTTCCACCATTTTGATTGCTTTTGACCTCAATTACTAAGATCCGTATCCCAGGCAGTGAATTCAGCTTTAAAAAAATGAGGCTGGCGGAAACGGACACCTGCTTTTCACCTACAGTTTGAACAATGCTGGCAGGTAGAAACTGAATTACAACTTTCTCTGTTTTCTATCCACTGCCTCAGCATTTCCCAATAAATGGAGTCCACTTTTCATGTAGCAAGCAAAAGGAAATTCTACCATTCCCTCATAGGGCCTGAAGCCATATTAAGAAATTTGATTCTTAGCGCACACATTTAAATTTCAGAGCAGGAACTGGACAAAGCGCTCAGACGTTTTTATGTTCACTTAAAATGTGGTGATGAAATGTCAGGAGGCTCTGCAACCAAAGCAAAAAAAATCTTTCTCTCATGTGTAACGGCAACTCAAACCAGACACAGATGACTTTACTCAAAGTTTTCAAGATTACGACTCATTTCTTAACCTTTTCGTAGACCAAACATACGGCTACCACATTCCAGGACATTCAAAACCTAAGAGACACAAGCCATCCTTGGCCACCCCCCTCTCCCCATGGTGCCAGCCCTCTCCCCAACCCCTTAATGGATTAATATGCAGGCAGCACTTTCCAGTGGCGCTTGGGCACAGAAAGTCAATATGTCAGCATTTATTGATGCCCCACAGAGCTGTGCAGGGTTTTCAGCCCTCTTTTCAGGCTTAAATGGTCCCCTAAGGTGCTCCCTCTATTGGGCCTGAAAGGCCAGGGAGGCCCCCGAGGCTCTCTGTTGTTTAAGGTGAGCACGCTCACACACACAGGCAATGGACAAAAAGACCACTGAGCCTTCAAGCACATGACAAGACCTATAAAAGAGCATCACCCATCACCTCTCCTTCACATTTTCTCTTTTTCCCTCCAAACTTTTTTTGTGCACAGCAACAGAAAGAAAAGAGAGCTAATTGTTTGTTGTGGGAGCTGGAGATTATAGCCTTCCCCCCTTTTCTTCCTTTCTCCCCTGTTTTCTTACGCAGCTTCTTCTTTTTTGAGGATGTGCTTTTATCCCATGGAATAAAAGGAATGGACATTGGGTAGAAGGACTATCATTTGTAAACACACTGGCATTTTTTTTTAGCTAAGATAGTTAGCTGTAATGTGGAAGTTAGATTTTTTATACTATTTTTGAATTTGAACTTTGTGAAATTTAAAAATTTCATTTTGTAATGGAGAGAAATTAAAAGTACTATTTTAATGAAATAAATTGTCTAAATATTATTTTGTTATGTATAATATTGTATATTATTTTCTATGTATCGTCATTTACGTAATTGTTTTGTCTTTACGGGATTTAGCTGACACTCGTATCCAAGGACAACTTACATTTATTATTCTTTTTTTCCAATTGAGCAGTTTAGGGCCTTGCTCAAGGGCCCAATAATGACAGAATGGTGGTACTAGTGATTGAACCCCCAGCCTTTGGACTGCTAACCCAGAGCCATAACCACTAAGCCAACAATGCCCTTAGCAAACTTAATTTCTCCATAACTACACATCTTGGTTTCATCCAGACTTTAATATCTTGTTTTGTATTTTCCATCATGTATTTTTTCTCTGTGTGTGAGCCCCTCCGTTTTCTTCTGCAATTCAGACACTGGAATCGACAGGTCACCTTAAATCCAGCCCTTAAGCCACACGGCCGTTTCTGTAGCAGATGCAATTCAGAGATAGGCGATTATAAAAGTCTGTACAGTATTTCTTCCCTGTTCCTTGCTCTCCAACTGACCTATAAAGAGGACACTGGAACAACTGTGAAAACAAGAGGGGGACTCTGGAGAGAAGCTGGGGTTGGATTACAGTGGACACTTTTTGGTGAAGTTTCTATAAGCTGAAATGGATAATGGTGGTTTATAGTGACTGTAAGGTAGAGCCAAGGGTGACTAAAATGGATTTTTGTCTTCTGTCTTTTTTAACAAATCTTTGGGTTATAATTAAAATTAGCTTAAAAAAACTGAGGATCTTCTGCAGAATCACTTGGGATTGTGAATAATAGTGCATGTAGTGCGTATATTGATGGAGGCTCTGTGCCATGGCTCATTACTCTCCATGGCTAACCGAGGCCGAATGCATTGCTCTAATTTGCTAATCGTCGGTTGTTGGAAATGAGGGAAGCAATAACGTGCCCTGGCTAATGTGTGACACAAGCTATAATGTTGTTTAGACTGCCAGACCTGATGAAGACAAATGTGTAAATGTTTGCCACCGTGCTAAGTGCAATGCCCTTTCAAGAATGTGCAGCTGTGGAGTGCCACATTTCCTCAGGCCCTTTTAGTTGCCGGCAGGAGCGGCCGAAGGAGAGCGAGAATGAAAAGAGGGCTGAGAGGAGGAAAGTGTGGCTGCGATGATGAATATCCCATCTGCTGCTTCACTGGCGGTGCTGGCGGTTGATGGGAAAGATAGAAGAGAGAAGCTTGTGTTGGGTGGTCATGACTCTTCTTTGGCCCCAGTCACACTTCACCCATAGCAGTTAATCACCATCCTGGACTTGGCCGTTTTTTAACGGGCCCTACAGCCTCGGGCTGACGATGTTCAATAACACACATTATGTAGCAAAAATCCTTTGAAAAGATTGCTTTACTTTTTATTTGCTTCTTTCATTTTTTAAGTTTACTTGATAGTAGGTGTGAATCATTAATTGGAAACACTGACTTGTTATATGGTTCATTGTGCTGTGAAATTCTACAAGCAGTGTTATTCCTATAGTCAGTAATCAACAGGAACAATATAGAAGTCAAAAGATTTCCTTTGGGATTCTAATCTGAAGTCATTTTTTTGTTCCAGCTGATAAGAAAAAAGGAGAAAATCCCATTTTAAACTATTTTCCTAATCACTGATCACGGCTGTGGTGGCTCAGTGGCAAGGCTTTGGTTTGTGGCTCAGAAGGTTAGGGGTTCAAGCCCCAGTCCCACCAAGTTCCCACTGTTGGGCCCTTGAGCAAGGCCCTTATACCACATCCCTCAACTGCTCAGTTGTCTGCCAAAGGGTATCTGCCAAAAAGCTGTAAATGTAATCTTATAACCAGGTTCACGCCATCAATAGGCATTTGAAAAAAAAAGAGAGGTAAACCCTGGAGGGTGTTTAAGGATTAATGCCTTCGCAATAATAATACGTATTTAAACTCTCGTTTCATGATAAATAACATTCGATCAGCATCCCTTGAACTTTGATATAGAATTACATGTCATTTAATTATAATCAGGACGTCCCTCATTATCACCGAGACAGATGAACAGCCCGAGACCTATTCCTGATGGGATTTTAAAAGAGATATATCTTATCCCGTTTACTGTATGCCAAAGCCAAACATCTAGGCAGCATATGTTTTGCTCTATTTCATTTATGCTGTAGCACATTCATCATATCTACAAACTTGCCATGGGCCCATTTGTGTAAAGGGACCTAGCATACCAATAGCACAATCTTCTTTTCGAGACAAAGATGAGGTTCAGGTTCGGGCTTGGTATCTGCGGCCGGAGCATCTGTTTCATTACCATAATCCCGTCTTCATTATAGTGAGAGATAGAAGGAAAGAAAGAGAGACGCTGACCTTCAGAAGGAGCACGCTGTCAAACTTTCTCTTTCTACTGTGTGGTTGCTCATGTGCTGTGATGTGGCAGCTAAATGACGTTGTAATTGTTGTGACCAGGGCAGAATGAGATGTGGCAGGATGCATACTCATCAGTCATGCATGCGCCTCTTTCTCAAGCTCCTGGCCTCTTGAAATGCACTGGTTAGATTTATCTCTTCAGCTTTTTTTATTTATTCAGCAGCTGGCGTAGAGAGAGAAAGAGAAGGAGAAAAATAGAACAGGGTGGTATTTGAGTGGGTGGGCAAGTTGTTGGGGGGGGGGGGTAGTTGAGAATGGCAATCAGAAATGTTAAGAGCACCAATCTCTGACTCAGGCTAAATCTGCCCAGATAACTATGTAGGTTGGTGATGCAAAGCAAGGCTGGATATTGGTGGATTTTCTCCCCTCTGTTTGAAATCCAACAGCATGTAGGAATAGCATAAATAAATTCCATGCTGTCTCTAAAATGAAAGCTGCAGCCACCCCTAGATTTTGGAAGATGCCTTTGGAAGGTGATCCACAGACCTCGGCACTGGCCTCGAGTGTTGTCATGGTGGCTTAACAGCAAACTGCTTTGTTGCAATCTCCCTTAAAATCAACAAAGGGATATTTGCTACATATCCATCACTGTTTTGTATTTGAGTATATTTTTACCCCAGCCTTTCAGAGAAGGTGGCACTTGGGGGGTGGGGGGTGTCTTTGTAAAGAGAAAAGGCAGAGGAATTGATTTAATTAATGCGGCCTCATGTCCTACGGCCACATGTAATCCGCTGAGAACTGTGCAGCATGAGCTCTAGGAGACAAAAAGACAGCCACCAGAAGACTCCTCAAGTGGCCTGTAATGAGAGTTTGTATGTAATCCTGTAATTCCTTGTTTAATTAAACTGTGGTGCTGGCCTGAAGTTGGAGCCACTTTGAAGGCTTTGGTTTCATTAACCTTAGCAGTCACCCCCCACCCCCACCCCCACCCTCATACATTTTAAAATAAAAACAAACAAACAAACAAAAAGCATAACTTCCATAATGGGGGACCAAATGCTGATTAATGTCAGGATTATGTATAGCAGAGTATAATCAGAAATTAAAAAATTAGAAATAGTCAGTGAAAAAGCATCCATTTTACATTTTTTAAAGAAAAAAAACATTTTTTAAATACCAAAGCAGCATTTTACATTACATATTATCAGCAGCAATTTGAATGAACGATATGAACTCAGAACATGAAGTTAATGACAGTTTGTACAGAATCCAAAACAGTTTTTAAAACCTGATTATGAAGGTTCGAATTCATGAGTGTGATGTTTGACCATTCACTTCAAGGTCATACCTCTGACCTCTGAACTTTTTCACCGTTTGTTATGGGATAAAAATGGTTGATATAAAAATTTGCATAATAAATAAAAAACAAATATATTGTTATATTATTATTGTGGGTATACTATATAAATATAGTTTTTAGCACTCTGGCTTCACAGCAAGAAGGCCCTGGTTTTGAGCCCTTAGCCCAGTGAGAGTGCTTCTGTTTGGGGTTTGTCTGTTCGAGGTTTCCAAGCTGCATGTATGTGTTGCCTTGCGGTGGTTTGGCGAGCTGTTCAGGGTGCAGTATACCTACACCTGGAGTTGGTTGCGATGCGATTAGCATACTGTGCATGTTTTTGGACTGTGGGAGGAATCCGGAGTACCCGGAGGAAACCTATGCAATCACAGGAAGAACTTGCAAATTCCACACAGAAATGCTTGAGCCCGAAAATCGAAGATAGGACCTTCTTTCAGTGAGGCGGACGTGCTAACCACTACACCACAATGCTGACCCTTCATTTTTTTCTAAATTCAAAAACTTTTTTTTATTTCAAGTTTCACATTTTTAGGGGGGCTGAAAGATTTAGAGGGCCCTGTATAGAGCAAAAATATGTTTTCACATAGTAATAATTATGAAGACCATGCATACGTTACACTGTTAAACAGACATATGAGAGGAGACGTACATACTATAATTATTACGCTTCTCCTTTAACCATAATAAGTGTTCCCTGCAGAAATATCATGGAGGGCGTTATTGCATGGCTTAATGGCTTATGTTTTGCCTACGTTGCCTGATCCCTTGGTAATTAGCAATTATATTCTGTTATACACTGTTGTCCTTCATAAGAAAAGCACATCTTCTAAGCTTTGCTGTAAAATTTGTATTTACCTGCACAGCTTGACCTTTAACTCTTTGCTGTCCCCTCTGGCAGTACACGTCTTGAGTCAGATGACGGGTGAGGATGAGCTGCTGTCATCATTAGTGCTAATATACCTCACAAATTCCTACCCAGCATACTCAAGTGGAGCTAGGCCATTTCATACTGTCAGGCTGGAGTCAGTGCATATTCCAAAAAAGGTTGCCTGAAACAGCTTTAGCTGGCTTTCACTGTTCTTATTTGATTTCATCTTAAAACTGTAACTATCTGTCATTCCACTCAGGTCACCAACACAGAGACATGTCAGATAGGGGTCAGACCTATCAGTTCATGTCCCAGATTAATTAAACTTTAACATTCTCTAATAATGCTGCCCCCCCAGTGGAGCTAACTGGGTTATCAAAGGCTGGCCGGGTCTCTCCCTGTCTATGGTGAGAGGATGTAAAAGAAACATTGCTGCTTTTCTTCAAGAGGAGGCTGCATAGCCGTCAGCGGGTTTCTGCCCTGCGATGCCCTGGCGAGCTGTCCAGGGTTTACTCTGCTCTTGCCCAGAGTCGTCTGAGATGGGCGCCAGCCTCCCCGCGACCCTAATTAGGTTTAAGCGGTTCAGAAAAAGAATGAATGAATAATAATGCTGCCTGAAGCTATATCTGCTATATACCCTAATCTAGCCCTCTGCCTGATCCGTCCTCCTGCTGGGCATTTCCATACCAAATATTTAATAACTGTCATTAAAGTGGAGGTGTCAATCATAACAGAGTAAGCATGTAAGTGATGAGAGATAAGCTCAGGGCTGAGTATTAGAGATGTGGAGAAGTAGCAGGTTCATGTGATATATAGCGGCTCATGGCCTGTTCCATGTCCTCCAAATTCAGCCTCCTGCTCAGAGGAAGCCGGCTGGGAAGTCCCTGGCAGTGCTGGCCAATGAGGAGCCAGGGTTCAGCCGTTCCTAATGTGGAATGGCTTAAATTTGTGGGGAAGTCATGGCCTGGATTAAGGTCTACATCTGCAGCATTGGGCCCCTGATGCTGCCAGGGGGATTTTTAGAGGATCAGCCCAGTGCTGCCCAAACTGGAAATAAATAAGGAATAAACTCAAGGCAGAAAAGCTCTTAGAGTCTATTTTATCATTCCATTAATGTGGAATGGGTGAATGCTCTTCAAGTGACTTTAAGAATAAAGTCTAAAGCAGATTTATCTCTTATCGCTCTTTGATATTGGTGGGAATTTTGAACAAGATTTTTAAAAAAGGTTATGTGTATTTTAATATTTAAAATGTATACAAACAGTATTACTAATACGTTTTGTTATTGTTTTGCATTATATCAATAAAACCACACAGCGAGATTAAAAACATTTACAAAAAATAAACACATACTGTGTGTACATTGTTCCAAATATGATACTGACTATATTTTTGGTTATCACTCTCACTTACTCACTTGCCGACCCGCTTAATTATACTAGGGTTGTGGGAAGGCTGGCGCCTATCACAGCCAACACTGGGTGAAGGCAGGGTACACCCCGAACAGCTTGCCAGACCATTGCTGGGCCATTCATACTCACACTCACACCTAGCGGCAATTTAGAACAGCCAATTAGCCTACTCTGCATGTCTCTAGACTGTGGGAGGAAACCGGAGTACCCGGAGAAAACCCATGCAGTGGGCAGGACATGCAAACTCCGCACAGAAACGCCCCCGCCGAGCCCAGGACTCCAACCCAGGACTTAGTTGCTATGAGGCGGACGTAATAACCACTACGCCACCATGTTGCCCAGCTTTTGTTATCACGTACACATAATTCCCCTCTAATAGGTGATGGATTTATCTCATTCTTCACTCATTGGAAAACATTCCTCCACTGAGCCAGTAAGCAGCAACGGTGTGTTTTCTGTAATTGACACGGATAGCTGTGGTGTCGAAGATAATCTGCCGTTTGAATTTGAAAGCAGTGAAGATATATTGTGCACCTTCTTTAAAGACACAACGTAATAGAATAGTTTGGATATTAAGGCAGTTCCAGTTATGTTTCAGTGTGAAACAATACTGGCTCGCTAAGGTGGTCTGCTAAGATTAACTCCCCCAGCACTCCATCATGGCCTCAGGGCCAGTTAGGATTTGTCCTCCCACAGAATTACATTCATGAAAGGTTGGCTTTTTCTCCCATAGAAATAAGCAAACAGTGCAATCATATTTACTTGAAAGTCACGTTATCATTTTAATTCCCGTGCCAATTATTTGCCATCCATCCTCCCACTGAGGTGAAATCTGACATGAAATTATTCACGATTGAGTTACCTGCATGTGTTACGTAGAATTCATTGTTTGAAATTAGATTTGAACTTCGGAATGACTTAGTCCTCTCCTTTCTGGCAATAACAGGGAGTCGTGTAGATGATGGCTCAGATGTGGACTCTGAACCAGACTTGCCACTGAAGAGGAAGCAGAGACGCAGTCGAACCACGTTCACCGCTGAGCAGCTGGAGGAGCTGGAGAAAGCCTTTGAAAGGACACACTACCCTGATATCTATACACGAGAGGAGCTGGCGCAAAGGACTAAACTCACAGAAGCAAGAGTACAGGTACGTTACATGTCTCCCACTGCCCCCTCCTACCTGCAGATTGCATTCTTAAAGCATCATGTACTGAGATGTCAATAACATTAGCTCACAAAAGCCTTAGTCAGATAGAATTAATCATTCATTCATATATTTGCCAAAACCCTTAATCCTTGGGGTGTCACGGGGTACTCTAAGGATATCTCTAAGGGAGGGTTAACAGGGCCAACACACACACACACACACACACACACACACACACACACACACACACACACACACACACACACATCTAGGGACAATTTGGAACAGCCAATTAGCCTAATGTGCATGTCTTTGGAGGAAACAGGAGTACCTGGAGAAAACCCACGCAACTACGTGAAGCTCCGCACAGAAACGTGCTCGCCGAGCCTGGAGCGCAAACCCAGTACCTTCTTGTTGTGAGACGAACGTGCTAACCACTACACCGCTTTGCCACCCCAGATCAAATTATTCACAGTGTGTGGGGAACATTGATGGCTCTCACAATGACATCACAGGAAATGTATTTAAATTTGTGAATCTGCACCGATGTGGTATTGATACTGGCTTTAGTGATATAGGATTTCTCTTTAAATAAAACAAAACGTTGAAAGAAAAGAAAACCCTCAAGGACTTTCAGTCTGTGGAGAGTAGAGAAAAACAGGCCAGCGTTTTGTTCATTAGCATACATGGCTTTAAGTGCTTATGAAGGCTGATTTTAAACAGCAGTTAACTTTAGTACAGAGAGAAATAAAAAGCCCTGAAACTAAAGGAGAAATAACAACTTGGATGCTCATTCCTTCATTTTTTTTGGGCAGAAAGAAACTGGAGTTGCAGCTTGTTGGTGTTTTATGAAAGGGCCTTTTGTGTCTCCCACTAAACATTAATGATTCAAGAGAACCGTTTACCATCACTAAACAGATCTCTCTTAAATCTCATCTGTGCTACAACCCCTCTTCACATAAATAACTGAAAACAGTGAAGAGGGAAACTACAGTAGAGTTATCGCAACAGCTGTGGTGGATGAGGGGAGGGGGATGAAACAAGAACGAGTGCATTCCTGATGGATTTCTCACTCCAGCTCTTGGCTGGGATTGTTTCTTCCCACCACTTTCAAGCCCACCGCTGCTCCTTATAAAATTTGCTGCATATCAGAGTGGATCCCTCGTGCTCTCTTGGGAAGTCCTTCTACACCAGCAACATTTATCAATCAAGAACTTGTGAAAAAAAAAAGAAAAGGGAAAGTATAGCAGCTTACCTCGGCTGTGTGATTTCTTTTTTTTGACACCTCCACAATCCTGCGTTGTACTGAAACGCCACTGTTTGTAGTTACAGCATACAACATGAACCTACCACAGTTTATAATTAAAGATGACAAATTTATTAGATGGTACACCGTTTCCTATAATTTTCGAAACTATGCTGTTAAAGGGATTTTATTTCATGCTATGTGATGTCGAACATGTAGGAAAATAGCTTTGTGATTATCACATACCGCAATTAAACCACAGCTGTCCCCTTCAATCATTGCCCCCTCCCCCCACCCCATTATTTCTTAAGCAAAATTAGATTCCATTCCACTTTCTCTCTCTTTATAGTCAGACATTTCTTCCTTTTCACCTCTCTCTATACAGTAAAATGTAAATTAATTACATTGCTTAAGTTTTAAGATGATAGAAACCAACTTTGATCCAAATACAATTATAGAGAAATCGTACAGAATTTATTTACTAAGGGTGTCATACTTTTATAGTGACATATGCCTCGGATACCGTGAAGGATATAAACATGCACAGCTGTAAATATACGATTGCTATAACTGCGATTATTATGTGTACATCATTTGTATGTTTAATATTATACATATGAATTTTACAAACTAATACTTATACAGATAGACACTATTCATTGCTGTACTTGGAATCAAAATAAAACCACATTATTTTTACAAGCTGTCCCACAATCCACAAAATAAATATACCTTAATTTATTTTACTGAAATGTCATTTCTAATTAACTTTTTCACTTTTAAACCTGTTGCGTCTCACCAAAGCCGCCACTCCGCTCTGTAAATGATAAAATACTTAATTCCCCAGCAGCACTATGTTCTAGTGTTTTACGCCATTTCTGTTGGCATAGTAGTCAGACTGACATTGATTTAAAACGAAACCTTTTTTTAGGCAACATCTGCCTTTTAAGCCACAGATATAGTCAGTAGTAGCACTGCATTATATCCCTATGATAACAGTACATATCTCCTATCTTCATCACAGGATTTAATAGTAACAGTTGGGAGTTGATTTGTTTACCAGACAAAAATCCAGTTGGCATAATTACAGACCCTGCTGATCTTCCTCCCATATTTGGCCCAAATTTCCCGTCACTGAAAAGCTCTCCATGAAGCATGTGGTTCTTTTGTGTTTTTATGTTAACTGATGCAAATTAGACAAGTGCGCAAGCCGAAGTGTTAACAACATGCCGTAAGTATTCTGTCTAAATAATGTAATCCAAAAAGATGATTTAATCTTAATAATTGTTGGAATTCAATGATAAAGTATTGACAAAACTTTCATAAAAAGTTGTAAATGTAAAAAAAAAACAGCAAAAAAAAAAAAAAAAAAAAAAAAACAAAAGGAGGAAAAAATGCCCCTTTGAGGGGGGGAAAGTTGGGCTGTTGCCTGGAACAAACCCAAATGGAGGCCCCCGGTTTC
>JBCNYG010000003.1:19798990-19810755 GCA_039654305.1 Porochilus rendahli | reverse complement strand
CACACACACACACACACACACACACACACACACACACACACACACACACACACACACACACACGCACGCACACACACTCTTGGTGCAGTGTTATAGCAATCCTAGACAGACATGTGGACCTGTAGCTACTGGCTTGAAAGTGAGACGGAGCGAAGAATTGATAGGAAGACCTGGCTGATTAATACAGGATGAGAATGGATGTTGCTATCCTGGGGCCGTGGGTACCTCAGCTGGCTGACTCCGCCATCTCTGATGTAGAAATGCACAGAACAATCAGATTTGTCTTCCATTTACCTTCCTTCTTTTTGTCTTTTCAATCACTTGGCTCAGCTCAGCCAAATGAGCAGTGGTATATTGAATTTATCCGCTTATACTCTTTCAATACCCACTGTCGACAGGTAACAGGTTCTTCAGCTCCAATCAGAGCAGAATCCCTTCATAAATGTCCTGCTTCACACCTCCCTTCTGCTTGTAGGGAAATTCTGAGAAATATGAAAGGACTCTTGAGCTCAGTCCTCCTTCTTGGGCATGCGTAGTATGCTCTTTCTTTGAGGAGAGGGGGAATTAGAGACAGCAGAAGAGAGAAAATCCCTGCTTAAGGTGCCTTTGTCACCAGGGTCCAGAATGGAGAATTCATTCCAGTTCCGTCAAGCTTCTTTTGAGGTGCTAGGGCATCCGTTCTAGCTTCTTGTACAGAGATATGTACATCCTAATGCCCTGGGCCCTCTACTCAGTATCACAAAGATCCCTATGTACTATGACATGTATAGCAAATGAAACCTGAGTAAATGGGAGTGGTGGCTCTGCGTTAAAGGCTTTAGCTCTGTAATGGTTAACACCTTTGAAGGACTACCATATTAGTGGGGGAAAGCTGCTTAAAAAAATACCGGATGATCACTAACCATTTTCTCTATGATTTCTTTTTTATTTTTATCCATTTTTTTAATAGTAGCTACCTAGTTTAATGAATAAATCTGCCAAATTAGCTGTAATTTTTGATACATGTTGTAACATTAAAATTTCCACAGAAGGACAATTACTCACACTTAATTTAGTACAATACTTGGGGCATCCCTGCAAAATTAACATTTTGGAAAAGGCACCAGGTATATAACAGTATTTGATGCTATTGTTGGGTTTTGGAAATGCATTAATGTTAAATTTATATTTAAGGCAATGTTGATAACATTTCGATCATCACTTCTTTTTTTTGACAGCTATCTGGGTCATTCCCTAAACTGGTTTGATAAAGTGTGACATTCCAAGCTCCAAATTTCAATATTGTCCATCTTATTTCCTTCTTTACTGAACATAAATTCATGAACCATTGATACAAAGACAGCGAGTGAACTATGTCATGCACATAACTGCACTTTTCTAATAAGTAAACAGGAATAAATCCACACTGGAACACCAAATTCATTTTTAAACTCATTCGTGTATGGACATGTTCATCCCATTTGTTTTTGGGGAATTAATTAGTACCTAACGATGTGGAAATAAATACACTTCAGGAGGTCATGCAAATGTACAGTGAATGACATAACATGGAACCTCACCCCTCACAAGAAAAATGGGTTGGTTCCGTATGTAACTGGCATGGACACCACTGGTTATGCTCGGAGCTGTGAATTGATGTGCGATTCTATTTCTAAATTCACAAAGTAAGAAAAAACAGGAATTTCTACTCTGGATATACATTTTAACACAAGATCTGCACTGAGAATGTGACCACAACAAGGACTGTCTGTTTCCCGTACCAGAAACAATGGTTCAACAGTGAGATGTGCACCCTGCTTAGAGCACAGAGTGATGCCTTCAAGTCAGGAGACCAGCAAGCGTACAAAGAGGCACACTGGGCCCTGTGAAGAGGCATCAAAAAAGCCAAGCTTAAATATAAACACCCTATCGAGGAGCACGTTGACAATTACAACATCAGGAATATGTGGAAGGGGATCAAGACACTCACTGGTTACAAGGACACACACACACATCAGCGGACTCCTCGGACAGCACCCTACCGGACACCCTGAACCTTCTTCGCTCGCTTCGACCAACAGAACGGAGAGACATGCACCTGCCCTGCTCTTCCAGAGAGGGCCGACAACCCCATCCAGCTGCAGCAGCACCAGATCAGAGCCACCCTCCGCAGAATTAACGTGAGGAAAGCTACTGGACCTGATGGAGTAACAGGAAGGTTTTTTTTTACCATCATCTTTAATCTCTCTCTACTGCAATGTACGGTTCACACCTGCCTCAAGACAGCCACCATCATTCCAATGCCGGAGAGGAGCACAATGATCTGCCTGAATGACTATTGCTCAGTTGCCCTAACCCCCGTCATCACCAAATGTTTCAAGAGGCTTGTCTTGTCTCACCTTAAGGCTGCCATCCCTGCTGTTTTTGATTCACATCGGTTTGCATACAGAGCAAACACGTCAACAGAAGATGCCACAGTGTGCACCTGGATACTGGACGTTCCAAGACACTTAAAACAAAAACTACCAGAACAGACTGAAGAACAGCTTTCACCCACAAGCTGTTAAACGTGCAACCCCGCCACCACTGTCACACACACTGACTGAATAATCATCTTTCAGACTATCTTCCTGGACAGTATAATACTCTTTAAGTGCAATACTCTTAATTAAAGCAGGTCTCGATGTATGTGTGTATATGTGTGAATATGTGGATAGATGTATATGTGGTTGCATATACAGGATATATTTATGTATATGTGTCTATATGTGTACATACAGGTATGTGAACATATGCGTATGTAGGTATATGCACATATATAGCTTATTGTGTTTACCTTAGTTGTCTTTTGAGTACTTTTTTTTTTTTAGAATTTTTTCATTGTTCCTGCAACAGTTGACAGTAAAGGTCTCTTCTCCTTACTGCAAGCTCTACTATTAGCATTATGAGTTAATACTTCTGCGATAGATTTTCATGAAACATATAGTAAGAAAAAAAGTTACACTATGTAAGACATGTACCAGAAAATATTTATAATTACCAAAATTATTTGGACAGCTGAAACGTTGGAAATTCTTCTGATTCCCAGAGTTCGTGGTGTATTCACGGTATGTAGGTATTTAGGTTGATAATTCCTAAGTACACAAAATAACCCTGAATTAGTTCCCTGGTGGGTTAATAACACTGATTTATGTCTATGGAGTTGGGCGTTTCTAGGATTTAGGCTTACGCTTATTATAGGTCAATCCTCCTGCATGTCCACCCAGTGGTTCAGTTTAAAGTAAGGACGGATAAGAACTCAAAGAATTAGGCTTTCATTTTAAATTGAACGAAGATTAAAGATTTGTAACATTTTTCTTAAAATACCTGTTGAAAAAATTTATTTTTGTTTCTTGACCTCAAAAGTACAGGTGATTTTAATGCATCCTGACGTTTTATCCCTTCTTTTCTTTTTATCTTAAAAACACAACACATTGCTACTGAGAAAACACCCACCAAAATGCACTAGAACAAAATGCTTTTTATTTGCATACAAAGCTTCACGAGGAGCCAAACAGGCCGCCGGGACCAGATAAAGAGTGCGTGCACATACAGTATATCTGCTTGAGCTCCTTGATCAATGTCCTGGCTGAAAGCATGTTTCTGAAGGAGCTGTTTAAAAGGGACACCCACTCTTTGTGTCTGATTCATTGGGAGGCTATTGTCCGCTCTTTCAACACCATTCTCAATGGCCGAGCACATTTGAAAAACAACAGTAGATTAACTGCGCTGCCAGTGTATTAAAGTCTGAAGAATGGCGCCTCAAAGGCAATGTCATTCACTCTTTTGCATACACAGGGACAGGACCTTGTCACCCTTGCCACAGACAGATTATTAGCAGTGCTCTATTTTTAAATTCCCAACACGACCCATTAAAGCTGTGAAGTTATATTAAATTCGCGGATTTCTTTTTCTTTTTTTTTAACTTAAACACCAATTACTTTTGTCGTCATCTACAAATATTTTCTTCATGTGTGACACATAACGATAAATAGTAAAAGGTGGCTAAATATTTAAAAAGATTTTATAAGTTAATTAATATAGCGCTTACTCTTGTTCTTCTTCTTTCGCAGGTGTGGTTTAGCAATAGACGGGCCAGATGGCGCAAACAAGCTGGGGCCAATCAGCTTGCTGCATTCAACCACCTGTTACCCGGAGGTTTTCCAGCAACAGGCATGCCCACTCTGCCAACGTACCAGCTCCCTGAACCCAGCTACCCCCCTACCACACTGTCTCAGGGTACATCTCGAAAAATCAACCCCTTAATGTGAGGCTGGCGATATTTGTTTAAGGAAGATGCTAATGATATCAATGTTTTCTACAGATGGCAGTAGCACAGTGCACCGGCCACAGCCTTTGCCCCCGTCTACCATGCATCAAGGCAGCCTCTCGAGTGACAGCAGCTCCGCCTACTGCCTGTCATCCAATCGGCATAGCTTTTCCAGCTACACTGACACTTTCATGAGCCAGTCAGCATCTAGCAACCCCATGAACCCCGTCAACAATGGCCTCTCTCCACAGGTTAGTAAGGGTCATTGACCAAAGTGTGTAAATATTCCTCTCTATAGACGGACGTCAAGGAGTTTCTCAAGTGGAATTACGAGAGCTCTGTGATGATAAAAGAGCCTGCGCTTTGTGTGCTGCCGTGTCTGTGCTGTGATTAAATGCGTCTCCTGAGTGTGGAAGAGATTTTTTTCTAAAGCAGGAGCGTTTAGATAGCCAAAGTGTCCCCTTGTGTTTTCCCATCTAGGTGATTTGAAGATAAGATTTTTTGTTATTGATTTTCTTCAATTTTTATGTGTTATTATGATTAAAGAAAACAATAATAGTTTGCCCGGAAAGACTTTAGAGCTGAAATTTGAAACAATAGTGGATACCCTGCAGAGAACAAATCTGCTTCTGCATAATGAAAGCAGGGGAAAGAACAGTAGCATGGCTCATAGAGAAAAGGAATAATCGCTCCAAACTAATTAGCCCATTCATCTAATTGTATGCAAGTAATTTTCCGGAGTTAATATATGTTCAAAAAAGTCAAGATGCTTTAATTAAGTGTAACAAATGAATCAGTGTGGCTGAGATGAGGCCAGGCCTCTACAC
Source organism: Porochilus rendahli (assembly GCA_039654305.1). NCBI lineage: Eukaryota > Metazoa > Chordata > Actinopteri > Siluriformes > Plotosidae > Porochilus > Porochilus rendahli. The sequence continues at coordinate 19,805,640 of JBCNYG010000003.1, read as the reverse complement.
TGCTTGTGTAGAATTCTTGTGCATGAAGTCTGGACGTTCTCTAGATTTTACTCCGTTTTATTCTGAGTAGCAGGATGCAATATCTGATGCGTGCCAGTTTGTGTCAGTTTGTGTGGTTTTGCATGACAACCTTTTTTTACCCCGCTTTCTGTCCTTTGTCCGACTTCTGCCACAAAACAAGATGTGTTTAAAAGAAGCTCTCTGACTGTGATTAAAAGTTCATCTACCAAGCCACTTAATCCTACTAGTGTTGCAGGGAGGCTGGAGCCTATCTCATCCGAGACTGTCCGAAGGCAGTGGAAGCCCTGAACAGCTCGCCCGACCATCATTGGACAAACACACACAAGCCATTCCCACTCACATCCACACCTCGGCTCAATTTGGAACGGCCGGTTACCCTAATGTGCATGTCTTTGGACAGTGGGAGGAAACCAGAGTACCCAGAGACACCCACACAAGCACAGGGAGAACAACGCCTGAACCTGGGACTCGAACCCAGGACCTTTTTTTGTTGTCAGGCTGACATGCTAACCACTATGCTATTGTGCCCCCCTCAATTATAAGTAAACAGTAAACTACATACTATTATTCACCAGCAGTTCCACCCTCCATAAGCATTAAGATCTGACTAATAAGCATAAATTAAGATTGAAATGGTGTACAAAGTGATAAAATGAAATTCATTACCTTATTTCTATGTAATTACTCCCTCATTCACACACATAGTATCATATCGCCATCATTGTCATCATAAAAATATCTCAAACCAGATCCGAAAGTAACATAACTATTATTCGTTCATTCATTTTCTGAACCGCTTAATCCTAATTAGGGTCGCAGGGAGGATGGTGCCCATCTCAGCTGATTCTGCATAGCTTGCCAGGCCCATTATTATTATTATTATTATTATTATTATTATTATTATTATTATTATTATTATTATTTATATTAATATAATTTTTCTTAATATAATTTTTCTTTGGTGTTTTACATGGACGGATTATAGCTATGTATTCAGAATTTAATAAATTCAAGAAGTGACCTTGCAGTTTTTAATATATACACATTTTTTGTGAAGTTTTTACAAGAGAAAAAAAATTTGGTAGCTGAAGATATTTCATCAGTATTTTGTCAATGCACTAAATGAAATATTGCACAATGGCATATAATGTTTAAGGGGTGCTCACACTAGAGGGATGATGGAAAAGTGACTGGGGTGAATAGATTTTTTGCCGGATTTCTCACATGCAACTTCACATGCAAGCAAATATTTTGTGACGTAAATACGTATATTGCATGAAAGTCGTGAGAGAGTTGCGTCACAATTTGAAAAAAAAAATATATAAAAAGCAAATATCTGTCGTAAATCACTCACGTTTAGTACACTATTTGTTCTCAAACAATTTGCTTTTTATTTGTGTGTTATTAGCGTGAACAAAACGCGAATAAAATATGAACTATGATAAAATATACTGAATATGGTGGATGCCAGCAAGTCTCAAACCTTTCGCAAACTTTCCACATGGAAGTCTTCAACTTGTCACTTTTCCTCACAAATGAAAAACAAATAATTTGCAAGCAAAACAACAACCTTGCGACCTTCTCACAAAGATGCAGACTGTTTGAGAAGAGTTTGAGACTACTCTGCGTCAGAACCTCTTTTTGCTGCATTCATGAAAAATTTCTAACTTTTCGAAGTTTAACCGTAGGAAATCTGACACTTGAGTGAAATTATTATAAAAGCGTTTGTTAAAATAAGACTTCTTGCTCATCTTATTTGAGCTCGAATTTGAGTATATTTGGTATGAGTGGTTTGCCGTCTTTGAATCTCTTCATGTCAATGTTACTTCCCTCCACTTTTTAACCCTTTCACCCTCTTGCATCTGGAACATGTGGCAAGTCAATCAGTGGCCTTATTGTGAAAAATGAGGTCCTTTTTCATATATCACAGTTCAACCAACCATCAAACAGTGTGTCAGTGGGCAGAAGAGACACAGCAGTGGATTGGATTGTGAACACCTCGAGTTTTGTAAATGGTACTGGGGTCATAGTGGAAGAGATCACTCCCATCATAATGAAAACTCAGTCATTACCGGAGTAAGGGGACCAGTTAAAATGGCTTTATATGGATTTGCAGTGAGTTGTTTTAACTCTAAGGGGACAGTAGGACTCTCAACGCATGTCAGCTAAATGCTGCTTTACACAACAGTAACATCAGACCCTCCTTCGCTGTTCTGTTGTTTTTTTTCCACATGTGCTCATCTACTTTTTGTAGAAGAAGTTGAAGGATGACTCCTCTGGCCATATTACCTTTTCCTAATCTCTGTAGATCAGTGGCTATAGACTGTTTTTCATCCTCTATACCCTCAAATGTACATTCTTCTTTTTAACGAATGTATGAATTCAAACTGCAGTTCAGCTGCAACATCCATGTCTCTGTAGCTTTAGGAAAATTTCAGACAGTCTGAAAAGCCTCGTACTAACAGTAACAACCAAAGGAAAATTGCTCTCTGTCCTAATCTCATGCTAAATGCACAACAACAATTTCAGCCCCTTTTTAACTAGTAGATGTAGTTTTTCTTCACTATTCCTGCGGAAACATTGACCAGTTGAGTTTTGGTTGGGGTAGCTCCTGCTGCAATATTGAACCCACTTTCTAAGTCAGGAAGACCTTTTTGTCTCAATATCTTGATATAAAAAATAGAAACAATGGGCATCCTCAACTTTATACATGTCATAAAGCATTGTAGGATGTTAGCATTTTAATGGTCATGAACATCATCATCTTTCGTTTGGTCCGGGGTCAGATCGCGGGGGGCAGCAGCAGCCTAAGCAGTGAGGTTCAGTTGTCCCTCTCCCCATCCACTTCCTCCAGCTCTTCCCTTCAGCATGTTCTGGGTCGACCCCGGGGTCTCTTCTCGGGCTTGACATGCCGAAATACCACACCAGAGAAGCATTCTGGAATCATTCTAATCAGATGCCCAAACCACCTCAACTGGCTCCTTTCGATAGACGTATTATATTTCTAGACCATATACTCATGCTTCTCCTTTAAATGGGTCACCTGTTTGTATAAATGCCAGAAAGCCTTCTCTTTTTGGTGTTGCAATATTTCAGTAAATTATTAATTGCAAGGATTTGTACCCCAAATGTGTTATTATTGTCAGAGAAACAAAATATTGCCCACTGATTATGCTTCACGTGTCCCCTCTTGAAAAGAGTAATAATTATAACCGAATGAGACTTTAAATTTATTCAACTCTTCTCTTGACTCCTGCTATTAAGTAGCTGATATTCCCATTCCTGTGGCTGCTGGAACAGTGGATATATCTAGTTCAGATGTTCTTACTACAGAGAACGTCCATGTTGAAGCGCAGATGGGCAACACTCAGTCAGTGAGGTGCAGACAGACCACTTTGTTAGCGGGGTGGAATGGAGGGAAACGCCTGCTCCGTGGTAAAGAGATGGCGGTTTGCCAGGCTGTAACCTAATCCTACTGGGCTCACTACACCAACAGGTGCATGCTATCAGCTCACACATAGCACTTAGCCGTTGCCAAGTATGCACTTTCTCACTACATTTCTGGAAAACATGGTTTGACCCACACACTTTTAGTGCTCTTGGGTTTTTCTTCCATATTGCGTCAACATTGTTTTTATGTTCAATCTTCAGACCAGAACTAGTTTCCTTTTCCTAGAAGAAAGAGACTATTGCTACTCATGGTTATGTTTTTTTTAAAAATGCTATTTCTGTTTTTACTTTGGATTCTCTTTGATCGAGCCTGCTATTGTTGGGGTCTAGCCTTTAACCTTTAACCTTTTACCATTAGCATTTGAATTGGATTGTTTTTTCCCCTTCTTCTTCTGAAAGTGCAGAAATGATTAGAACGGAAGTTTAGGGTTTGGTGTGATAAAATATTTATTAAGTGCGAAATAAATGCTTATACTTTTTTGAAAGGAAACCCCTTGCTCTTAAAATCATTTATATCCACCATATAGAAAGAAATCAGTCACCGAGAGAGAGAGAGAGAGAGAGAGAGAGAGAGAGAGAATAAACATGTGTTCATACGTATGGACTTGCAGTAGATGTGGAAGTAAAGGAGGGATGTGCTGGAAGAGAATGTAATTTTGCAGTAGGAAGATTTGTGTTTTGGAATGAAGGAACTCTGGCTAGCATTTGATGTTGGGAAGGGAGAGTGCCTAGGCTGGGTTTCAGCACTGGGGGATCAGAGGCAGAGCAGCGTTCACCCGCGCTCCCTTTGATCTGTATCCCCAGGCCTCGGCGCCTGAGCCGCACACACACTAGCCCAGGCCTCTCCAGTGATTCCTGACAACTGTCAGCTAGAGATAAGGGAGGGGGACTCAAACCTCACTCGCCTCTCCCATTAGCACCGCTGCCACTTTAAACTGGATGAATTATATTTAAGAAGCCCGCACAGGGGTTGCCAAAAAGGAAACTGCTATGTGGTGGGGGTTGGGGTGCAGGGAGAGAAAGAAATATGATTGAGTTTGGCCGCTGCTGTTGTAGCGTCCTTCTTTTAGCTGAGATATTGTGCACCTGCATGTCAATGGGTGAGTTTGCCTCTAGTTAGCGATGTTAAAAGCTGAAGCTGTTTCTGTTTTTCATCCCCAAATCAAAAGACGTAGTGCCTTTTGCATGTATTTATTTCTCTACCATAGTCTGAAACCAAAACAGGAAAATGCTCATTAATTAAAACTTTTCTTAAATATGGGTGATTTTTCAATTTGGCTAGAATTAAAAAGTAAGCAGCTTTAGACAAAAAAAGAGAGAGAGAGAGGGAGCGAAAAAGGGAGGAAGAGAGAGAGAGAGAGAGAGAGAGAGAGAGAAAGAGAGAGGGAAATGAAACCTGCTTGGAAGCCGCCAAAAAACGAATTTAAATCATGCCCACTGGCAGAATGTTTTCTGCACATATTTATTTATTCCCTGTCTTTCCCTCACACACTCTGTTCTCTATATGCCTTTACTTGGAGTAAAACTACAGCATGACGCTCATATTAATCAGGAAGGAAGCTTCTCAGCTCATACAGACTGACTCCCTGTGCTGCAGTCCCGTCGCATTGGGATTTAAACGACACTGGACTGTGCTGATGGTAGAGGTTTACATGTACAGCACTTGGCAGATGCCCTTATCCAGGGAGACTTACAGAAATGCTTTAAAGTCGCTATCAGTGAATACCTTCTTACACAGTACACGTTCACTAGGACATAGACTCAGTATCAGTCAAAACTCAGTGAGGAGGTGTTGTTGTTTTTTGTGTGTGTGTGTGTGTGTGTGTGTGAGAGAGAGAGAGTTTGTTTGTGGGTGTGTGCATGTACTTAGTGTTATAGCATGAAGAATAATATATCAGTATATTATTCCCATTGCAGTGTGCGGAGAGGCGTTAGCGTTCTCATGAGAATTCTCCCGATGCCTTAGTGACTAGTTTTTTTTTTTGTTAGACAAGTTGACAAGATGTCTGATTAGGAAAACTGCATATGATGGCATGTGTCATGTGTATTTACAGTCTTGTAACTTGCTACATCACCTTTATTTTCTCTATGAATCTTTCCACAGTATTTCTACTTTTTATTTAAATGCTACCTCACTGGTTTGTCCTGTGGCCTCCTTCTTTTGTCGCCCTCTCATTGTACTCAGCTCCCTCTCGCTCCTTCTCTTCCCGGAGAGAGTACATTATTCCCTTTTGATAGATGAAAGGCCACTGCAGACAATAAAACCACTATTTAAATTCAAAAGTGTTTGTGTGGCTGAGAGACATTTCCTGTAAAAAGAGAGCTGCTGCATCCTGATAAATAAGAAATATAGAGGGATGCAATTTATATTTATCGCATAGAAGTGGCCAAAATAAATTTCACCAAATCCGTGAAGATGCATATTACCCATCACACACACACACACACACACATTAGTCAGTAGCTATAATTCAAAGCTATTGCTTATTGAAAGGCAAAGGATAATCTCTACTGTGGTCTTATTGAATGTTACCTACATATCAATGCATTCATGTTTTTCCCATGAATTGCTGGTCATGGTTGTGTGTGAATTGCCCAGTGATGGACTGGCGAGCTGCTCAGGGTGTACCCCGCCTTCGGCCAGAGTTGGCTGGAATAGGCTCCAGCTGCCGCTCAACCCGCTAGTACAATAAAGTGGTTTTGCAAATTAGCTATATATTATATACATATTTATATACGAGTAGCACATTGCAGTAGCACACCTGCCTCACAGCCATAAGGTCTTTGTCTCAAGTTTCAGGCTCGCCGAGGACATTTCTGTGTGGAGTTTGCGTGTTCTCCCTGCGCTTGCGTGGGTTTCCTCCGAGTACTCCGGTTTCTTCCCCCAGTCCAAAGACATGCACTTTAGGCTAACTGACTGTTTCAGACTAGCCCTAGGTATGAGTGTGAATGCATGTGTGTGTGTGTGTCAGCCCTGCGATGGTCTGATAAGCAGTTAATGGGTGTACCCTGCCTTCCCTGGAGTAGGCTGAGATAGACTCCAGCCTCCCTGCAACCCTAATAGGATTAAACGGTCTGGCAAGTGAGTGAGTGAGAGGGATATATATATATATATATATATATATATATATAAAACCCTTAGCCGATCTTCCATAGCACAGTGCTCAATACAGCAAAGT
>JBCNYG010000003.1:19779074-19798890 GCA_039654305.1 Porochilus rendahli | reverse complement strand
TATATACAAAGCTTTATACAAATAAAACTGAACTGAATAATTCCTCTCCAGCTCGAGTCATCAGGTAAGTCATGTCTGAGTTTCCAGGCACTGCAAAAAGTTCATTAATCTTGCTGTTCAAAAAAATTGCGGATATGCAGATCCAACTAGTGCAAACACTTCTTTTATTAGTGAAACATGCTGTGAATTAATTTTGAGGAGGTTATGGGCTTGAATGGATGTCACCACACATAAGACAAAATAATCCTAGTATGTAACATAGGTAACATAACTATTCCTCAGTCTTGGTTATTTATTCTAAAGTTAATTGTTGTTTAAATAGTCTGTTTTGAGCCTTTACATGTATAAGATGTAACAGCAGAAAAAGATGGAGTGGGCTGTTTACCCAAAACAAATACAACCAGGGATTAAAGCTAGTTACACATGAAAATAGAAGATCCCTTCACTGCCCATATGGATGCAAGCTAGGTCTGTAATCCCTATAGGGATTCTGGCTTGGTAGGGCCGCAGCTCTTACCCTTCCCTTTGGTAGCTCCTAGCCTCAAAAAAATTACCATTAGCCAATGTCAAAAAGGCCTATAATTGCTTGTTTAAATCATAATAATGCAGAAATAATATAGACAATACCAAAGGGTCTATAAACATTCAACTCTGCAACACTGTACATGAAAGAATGAAGAGAAAATGATGCCAGCTCCAAGTAAGTCATGGATGTGGGCTTCTAAGACATTTTTTAGGTCAGTACATAAAAAGTCATCTGGAAGGTTGCACGGCCCCAAAAAAGATGCCATTGGCACAGTTGTGAGATCATTTTGAAAGCAGAACCAGAGCAGAGTTGCACTGTCTAAGGGTTCATTTCCCTTGCCCAGACATGTGGCTGGAGACCCTATACATAAATTTGAATATTATCTGGGTGGTAAGTTAATTCTTGTTACTTAAATACCAAAGAGAAGTGAAGAAGGAAGCCATAGCATTTTACTAGATCCTCCAAATAAGGTACCAGCACGTGTGGCTCTTTGTTATGGTGTGTCTGTGGAGCTCGAGTGACTGGCAGTGTAGGTTGGGTTGGCTGAGTGTATTTGGAAATCTAACTCATCTGGTTTCCAATTTGCATGATCTGGCCTGACAATCATCAGAGAAATCCAACTGCTTGCTGGTGGAACTGTTCATGTGGACCACACAGAAATTACTGGTTGACAGTGTCTTAGCAAAGGGGGCTTGTGTCTGTTTTGTCTGTGTCTATTTGGTCTATGTTGGCCAGTACATTTGGTGACATGAGAGACAAGTAAACCCAATGTAGAACACAAGCACAGATATGCATTTTGGTTTTAGGGAAAGTAACGAAAGGAGGAATATCCAGTGTGAAGCAGGTGGGGTGCCCTTATCCAGAGTGAAAATTTAATCCAATCACTGTGGTGGGTGTGTACTGCAGAAATGCAGGGCAAAGTAAGACCATGGTTGGAGGAGCATGACAGGCAGGAGAAAAAAATTCAGAGCACAGGTAGCAGGCAGAGACGCTGTGAGTACAACGAAAGGTAAGGTTAGAGGTAGAAAACAAGTAAGAAAACCAAACAATTTAGAATATAAAATGATATTTGGGAGAGAACATTAGCTACCAGGGGGGGGAGAGAGAGAGATAGGAAGAGGTGGAGAGAAAAAGAGAGAGGAGATGTCGGGTGTAGGTAGGTATACACACACACACACACACACACACACACACACACACACACACACACACACACACACACACACACACGGGCAAACAGGATGAGAAACAGACAGTAAATAGAGGAAAACAAGGGGAATAGAAGCAGGACTATCACAATAGTTTAAAGCTCTTTAAAGGTGTTTCAGCCCACATTCCATTTCAGTTATTTAAATTTATGCACTGAGTTCATGCTTTCTCTCTCTCTCCTTTTTTCTTCTTTCTGTGTGTGTGTGTGTGAGTGTGTGTTTGTGTAGGCCACAGTATACCAGAGACTCTCACTGTTGCCCTACGTGTGGCAGAAGAGGCCATAGAGGAAGCAATCACTAAAGCAGAGGGCTACAGGGATAGTCTGGTTTGTCTCTTTTGCTCTGATTCCATTTCTATATACCCAGTCTGTCTATCTATATATCTGTCTATCTCTATCCACCATCAATTTAAAAGCTTATTTCCTCCTCAGTGATCCATCTATTTAGACCGATTTCACATATACACATTATAGTTCAATGGTCTCAAGAGATCTTCATCAAATCACCAACCCTCTCTGACAAAGATATCCTGTAAAACTTGAGTTCCATTGCTTGTGACAAATTGTGACAAACACAAAGCTCGTAGACTAGATGTAAAAAAATTACATAGAACGCGAGAAAAAATAAAGAATGAAAAGTGGTCCCAGAGCCTGGGAGTTGTCATTGTGTTCTCCTCCATTACAAAGACAGCAATGTTACTTAACCTGCACCTGACCTGTTTCTCACCCATCCAAACTTTCATTTTGAACAAACTGTTGCCAGATATTGGAACATTTTTAAATGAATATTAAGAATTTCATCATGACAATTGGAAAATTAATTACTATGATTAATTGGCACATGATTAGAAAATAACTGTAAGTAAATAAATTTTTGTATTATTAAAGTGGTAGTGGGGCAGTGGTGGCCCATTCATGGGGTGCTGGCTTACTGATCGGAAGGTCATAGGTTCAAGCTACACTATCACCGAGTTGTCACAGCTGTCCCCCCATGCAGCTAACTGGGTTATCAAAGGCCAGACATGTCTCTGTCTGTGGTGAGAGGCATGTAAAAGAACCACTACTGTCATTCATAAAGAGTAGAGCCAATTTACAATTTACAATACCTCTGCCAAGGAGGTTATGTTTTCACCAGTGTTGGTTTGTTTATTTGTTTGTTTGTTTGTCAGTCTTTAGCAACATTATTCAGAAAGTTCTTCATAGATTTTGATGAAATGTTCAAGTTAGCTGGGAAATGAAACTATAAGCAATTTATTACAGTCTGGCAGTGATCCAGGAAATGTTTCAAGATTTTTTTTATTGATTAATTCACATGTATACATTTCTGTGGTAACTATAGGATTGTGTGACAATGTAAATTTGTGCCAGTTTTGTGACATGACTTTTTTCCCCTTTGATTTCATTATTTTATTATTTTATTATTGACTTGCTGTACTGCACATAAGCTACCTTTCATGGCAAGATGGCAAGATCCGGCTCCTGACATATTAAGAAAAAAAACCTCTTATCCTCCTAACAGCTCACTTGCATCTCATTAATTAATTATTAAGTTAAGTTAATCACTGTTATGATCAGACTCCCAGAAACAATGGTGTAGCAGGTAGAACATAAATATTTATTAAATAGCAGTACAAAAAATGCGTGGCTTTTAGAGCAACGTAAAGAGAAAAGCCAATAAACAGAGAAACAAAAAATACTACTCATGAGGAGCTAACAAACACAGACACGGAGGAAAGACACTGAACCAGGAAGCAGGACAAACTTTGGGAGAAACTTATTCTGAAGGTGAAAGGTTTGTAGGAGGTAAGGAGACATGATCATAGATGATAGGAGAGGGAATCTGACTGGCACAGTACCAGCGGGTGATTAATAAGGCGTCCACGTCGCAAGATGGAGCAGCATAGATAAAGCGCCGTTCCAATGAGGCTAGACGAGTGACTGAGTGTAACAGGTGGTTAAATAGGGGATCTAATCAGTGCGGGGAAACAAGGTGCAGGTGATAATCAATAAACCTTGGGAGACTGGTAACCCAATGTGTGAGAGTCGGGTGAGAGTTCGGACTGGACGTGACATTTACTTTCTGAGTTTCATGAGGTATTATAGTTTTGTGTTGTGTCTTTTTAAATAAGCCTTATCCAGAGATCTCTTTTTGTTTATTGTCTTGTTAATCTGTCTGTCCATTTGTGCTCTCTCAGGCAAGGTATGACCAGCTGGACTGAACTGTACTTGGCTTTATTTGCAAGTCTACCTGTCTTTATTTGTGTTTTATTTGTTTAATGTGAAAGATAGCAGAGGTTCATGAGCCCCTTTTGTTATATAGGGTTTGTGTTTACCCCATTAAAAAAAAATCCTCATTGCCTACTGCACATGTGTTTTCTCTGAAAACAGCACTATAAAAAATTATGGTTTATTGAAGCCATTCTTTATGGTTGGTCTACATCAGGGATGTCCAATCTTATTCGCAAAGGCCCATTGTGGGTACAGGTTTTGACTTTAAGAAAGCAGTAGCCACACCTTCTACCTCTTTCTATCACTGATTCAAAAAAATGTTTAAAAAAAAACTGTTGACACTTAGAATACCTTAATTTCATATAACTTTACCAATAATTTCACTGATATTTGTAATTATTTGAAAAATTAATAAGCTCTGCACAGCTGATATTTTGGGGAAAAGGTTTCAAGTGAAAAGTGCACCTTGGATGTAATTATTTCCATTTTCCCATTTAGCTTTTTTAAGCTATAGGAGTATAGGTTTCAACAATTAAGTGGTCTCACCAAGATGGCACTAGTCTGGCTTCAGGTTTTGCTACATGCAAACAATAGGATACATGATCCAGTCATTTTCTGAGATCAGTGGTTCACACAGGTGGAACGTGTGACTCTGCTCGGCTGAAGCGAAAACCTGCACCCACAACAGCCCTTTGTGGATAAGTTTGGACAGCCCTGCTCTACATCTTTGCCAGGTCCCTGAATAAATAAATATAAAGAAATATTATATATATTGTTTACTGAGTTTTACTCAGCTAATACGGATTCATGACTTGCAGCCGTATCATTCGGTTTAGCTGAAAGCGGCATCCTCCCATGGCTGGTAAACCGGCATTTATTTTGATCAATTATTGTGAAAGTTGAAGGAGTTTGATTACATTCTTATGAGAAGAGTGTTTTACCATCTGGAAATTACAGCTGAGCATCGTCGTTGTCTAACAGATTCCAAGTTTGTCACATACCTCATATACAGTGTTCACTGCGTACAAAATAGTGTAGTAAGCATCATGTGATCGTGAAACACCTAATACAGATCTAAATTTAAGATAAATTGGACATGATACAAACTAAAATGATTGCAGTAACATACTAGCAAAATAAAATTTGTATATATTTGGCATTGTGGATCATCTAATAGTGTATGGGTATCACTCGCCCTGAGCGTTATCTATATGTAAGTTGAACATACTGGTCTTTAATGTACAATCAGCATGCAATGAGCATACTTTTGCAGCAACTATATCTAATCTCCACAACCACCCATGTTCTCCAAGAAAGTGGCAAAACATAGCCAAACCCACAACCAGACATAAATGTGTAAAATACACTTTAATAATTACTGATGGATATTTGTAATATTTTAGAGCTCTAGGGTACACAGCTTAACTCATTTTCCTTTCACTTAATTTTTTTATTATTTTTTCTGACATTGTCATCTTACGAGCCAGTTTCTTATTCACTGACCTTTTACTTTTAGGAGAAGCAGAATGAGGCTCAGTATCTCCGTGAACATAGAGATGAGCTTGTCGAGGAACTTGCAACCACAATTGTTCAAAAAGTATGTGATTGTAATATTTTATACTTGAGGATTTTTTAGATTCTTTTAAAATAATTATTCAATTAAATATTACTGCAAAGGAAAAGGTAATTCTGCTCTTGACTTTTTTCTTTGCAGATTATTCAGAGGGGGAAGCTGTGTTCAGATATGCAAGCAGATTATAACTTTGTTTGGTCTCAGACTCCCAATAGCCACCTGCCTTCCCCTATGTCATCATCAGGCACATGCATCACTTCCAGGTCCAGTACTGGCACACAGGCATGTCCCAAAAAAACCTGGGTAAGACACATAAGAAGGAGTCATCAGGATTTAGAGAGTGAATGAAGCAAGTCTACATATATATGGATCTGTTTTTAAACCTATTTTTAAGTGCAAAAAGTTGTAAAGTTTTTGTGTGGATGGAAAAAATATAGAATAAGAACAAGCCCAATTTTAAAATGTAATTAAAAACAGAATGTAATGAAACCTGCAAATCTCATAAGCCCATATATTATTCAGAACATATAAAACAAGTCAAATGTTAAAACTGAGTTGTTTTACTTTTTCATGAAATTATCAACTCATTTTAAATTTGATGGAAGGAACATATCACAAAACAATTGGGACAGGAGCCACAAAAGGCTAAAAATGTGAATGGTACTAAATAGAAACAGCTGAAGGAACATTTAAGTTTCATTTATTTTCCTAAATATTTTATTCATAATTAGGCTCACAGGGAGGCTGGACCCCATCCAAGCTGATCCCAGGCAAAGGCAGGGTACATCCAGGACAGCTCATTACACCATCGTAGAGCCATCACATAAACACAACCAGTTACAACTGGGGCAATCAAGAATATCCGAAAAACCTAATGTGCATGTCTTTGAACTGTATAGGAGGAAACAGGAGCACATGTAGGAAACTCAAGCATGGTGAAAACATGCAAACTCCACATAGAAAAGCCCTGAAAAAGCATGGGACTCAAACCCAGGACCTTTTGCAATGATGCAGAAGTGCTTACCACTATGCAACCATGCTACCCTTGAAGAAACATTTTGCAACTAATTTGGTGAATATCCTGGTGATGCTGTTTGGATTGGTTCTCTGTGTGATGATGTAATCAGTCTTTTGTGCTTATTTCTCTTACAAAGCCCCACAGTTATAAAACAGTCTGCCAGTTAATGTTTGTGACTCACACCTCAGTGTTTAAGACTCGGCTAAAAGCTTACTTGTTTAGTTAAGCATTTTATTAATAGCCTTTTATTTGCAGATCTGGGGGTTCTCAGGCATAGAGAGTTCAGGTAAATTAAGATGTTTGGATAATATCACTCCCACACTCTCACATGCTCACCCATATCTGTCAACAGTGAAGTAACTAATTATCTTACATCACAAGGTGCCCTCATGTCTGTCTTCCTTCTGGTTATCTTTTTAGTTATGATGTCAAAGTCAGTCATGCCAGAGTGTCTGCTTGCACTCAGTACTAATAAACTCTCTTCTTTAACCATTATTCAATCATCACTATTAAGCATACTAAGCTTACCTAATAACCTTTATCTCTCTCTCTCTCTCGCTTGCTTGCTCGTGTGTGTTTTGTTGAGGTACACTTGCTACTTCTGAAAAAACAGTGAACCTCATCCTTCTGCTTTCTGAATTCTACAATCTGTCCTGATGTGCTACTACTGGGTTAAGTCCTCATCTATAAGCCCCTTGGTCATACTGACCTAATAATCTAAATTGACCTAAACATGCACTCACAAACTATGGTGATGGCTGTTCACTGCTGGTGATATAAAATATTTTACTGAAATAATTTATGAGTACAATTACCATTGCAGATATAAGATAACCAACTATACTTTATATAAAATTATAGTGAATTTTCTTCTACATGGCTTGTATTTTTACCTAGTTTCATGCAAATGAGGACTTGTTTACCTTTTGAGTCGCGTTCCTCTCAAGGTTTCTTCCTCGTGCCATCTGAGAGAGTTTTTGCTTCCACCATCACCAGTGGCTTGTTCATGTGCAGGATTTTTTTAGGAAAATGTTTCAAAAAATTAAGAGTTTAAATTTTACTATGTAAAGCTACTTTGTAAATATGTTAATTATACTAAGTGCTATACAAATAAAACCAAATTAAATTGAATACTTACTTCGGCAAAACACAAATAGTAGGGTTTCATGAATTTATAGTTCATATGAATATATTTTAAAAATTGTATTCTGAAAGATAAAAAGTAAAATAGTGACGTTCCTGGTTTATCAAGGCAAAAGGGCAACAGTTAGGGCATTTTTTTTTTAGATTTAGGTTTAATCTTACAAGAAAAAAGGTGTAATTCCAAAGAAGCTGAAGGGGTTCAGAAGAACAGACTGCTGTAAAGTGGAAGTGGTGTGTCAATAGATTAATAGTTCATATGTCTCATTTTAAATGCTGGCACTGGACAGCTCCTCTGATTTTCCACTCTCAAATAACGCAGCCAAAAATTACATTCATTCTTTTATTTATTTGCCAAACTGCATCATACTACTAAAGTCGTATGGAGGCTGAAGGATATTTCTGTTTATTTAAGTTATTTAAGAAAAACCCTCAACAGCTTGCCAGACTGCTTTGGAACAGCCTAATGTGTATGTCTTTGGATTGTGGAAGGAAACTGTAGTACCCGGAGGAAACCCATGTAAGCACGGGATAACCTACACAAAGAAATGCCTTTGCTGAGCCCAGAACTTGAACCCAGGACCTTTTTGCTGTCAGCCAGACATGCTAATCACTACATCATCTTGCTACCTCTCATAAAATAACAGGCCTATAGATTTGGAAAGCAAACACTAAACAATAAAAAGCAAAGAAAAAAATCAGAAACCTGCATAATATTATTATTAATATTATATTATTTATCACATAATCATACTTATTTCTCCATTGGTACAACTGTTTTCTTATGTTATTATATACAGTCATGAAAATTATCCAATTAACCAAATATTGGACTTGACCAAAAGATTTACTATGATATATAACTGATTACATATCATTGTAAACTTGCTACAGTGGTTTAAACCCAAGCCTTTCCTACCTTAACCAATAATTATTTCGTAATTCTTGTCATTCTCCCACATAGGTTCAAGGATGAGAAAGGTAAACAAAGTTTGTTATGCATTCAAAAGGTTTTTACAAGAACACCTAAACAGTAGAGGAGGTCTCAAACGTGATTACTGAAGTATGGCCTCCATGCATGATGTTAAATACCCCCAAATAAGGACATTTCTAATCAAAGTGGTTAATTTTACCAACAGTAGATTACTTCCTATCCATATATGGGACCAGCAATTAACCCAAGGCCACTGGAGCAACATCATGCATGTCTCATTTAAGTGATCATGCTCAATTCAAGTCAGCTGTAATTGTATAGTACTTTTACAAATAAAATGTACAGATGATCTCCCTAATGAGGAAGCCTAGTAAGCAACTAAGGAGTCAGAGTCAAATGGTAACCCATCTTTACTTGGGTGACACTGTAATTGCATTGATTGAACACCATTCTATAACTGTTATGTAGTTAAAAGTATTGTTTTGAAGTCATAGCACAAAGTCTGGTTTGCTAAGGTTATTAGCTGTTCATGGAAACTTGAGTGCAAAACTGCTCATCACATTTAAAGTCATAAAGGTATTTGCAATTGTATTCATAAGTCATTTTAGCAAAACTACTTGTATCAACATCAGTCCAAGACAACCAGTCATGTTTTTAAGTGTTGATGCAACAAGACAGCCATACTCCAGGCCTGCTGTCCCCGCACCAACCAGCAGAGGGCGGCACACCACCACCAACACCCTTCTCCCCAGTGGGGGAAAGCTGCACCTGCTGGCAATTAACTATCAGGCATAAAGCTTATTTAGGAAACCAGCACTGTTTCGAAGGTGCTGGGCCTTTTAGTGTGTTAAGTCACACAAAACACACCTGCTAATTTTGTATTTCTCCTCCCAGGTTCCTGAGTGTCCTTGAGTTTGTTTTGCCTGTCAAAGAGAAAAAGAAAAAGAATATAAAAAGCGAAAATAACTAAAGAAAAGTAAAGGAAAGACCTTGTGGTCAGTAATCCAGCACCTTACCACCAGGCCAACTATTGAGTATTTTTCATAAATTTTTCTGATCCATATGATGTCAAAGACTAAAGTACTTTTTTTACCATATTAAACTTAAAAAAAAATACTTCCGTTGCGTTACAAACATCATGCAAAAAAATTGAACTTCATGATGTATCATCATGGAACTAATGTCATAGTCATGGCTAATTTAATGACTGGTAGAGCATTCATTGACCTTTCACATGAGACCGACTGACATTTATCATGTCAGATCCTATTTGCTGTATAATAGCCTAATGTTAGGTTATGTTAGTTTACTTATTACTTACTTATTTACATTAGTTACTATGTCATTAGTGAAAAAATGTGAATTTAAAAACCTCACATGCTGTGTCCACCTTGAAGACAAGGTTAAACATCTAATTATCTAAATAGATCCCAGAGTTAGACCTGTTGGAAAGTTCTTGTCTATGTAAATGTAATGACTATTTTAATATTACTTTACTTTAGTACAATTTCCATAAGCCCATGCTATTATATAACCATTGTAATGGAAATGACTTCGTATACTTTATCTTCCACTCCAAAATGTTACTTGTTTCAAGATGTAAAATTTTTTTTATTTTTTTTTTAGACTATTACTGCCGCACAATATATTACTCATTTGCATAGAACGGCTTTTAACCAAATCACACTGAGGAAGCTCATGACATTTCTGGCATGTATTCTCCTGATACAATCATCACTGGTTAGTGGGATGCCATTCTGCTGAATAGGTTCACTTCTGTAAAAATGCCTGTGCAGATTGTTTTCTGATTTTAAATAATTAAAAAAATCCAACAGAATGGCATCCCGCTACCCAGTGATGATTTTGGGTTTTTAATAAAGAAATCTTACATTAATAGCCTACCACTTTAAAACAAGATAAAAACTTTTGAGAGGGGTCATAAAGTGTGTTATGGCACCAGGAAACAACAGACCCAAAACCAGGACAGAACAGGCAAGGTAGGTTAAGAAGGGTATCTGACAGGCCGACTTGGAAAAGGATGTGTATCAAACGACCGGCTAGATCACTGGTGAGGTGCGAGATAACCTGTCCCCTGTGATGACACAGAACAATCTGGCAACTGGACCAAAGAATAATGGGGCTTTTATCCTCAGGAGGAAATGCAAAACAGGTGTTATCATCAGGGCGGGGCCTGTAATCAAAGCACACACACACAAGAGTAGAGAACAGATCATTAGACAGGCATGACCTTAAATCCTCTGACGGGACAGTACCCACCACCACCTTCCACCCCTTATGGCCAGGCTCTTTCGGACAGGTGTCAGCATGCTGACAAGTAAGGTCGAGTTATTGAAACCAGTCTTCCACTTAACCCCCTTGCGGATCCTGACCAAGTGGTATGGGTTCCGCAGGTCCAGCTTGGTGAAAACTTGGGCCTGTTGGAGCAGCTCTAAGGTGAAGGAAATGAGAGGTAACGGGTACTGGTTCTTTCCGATGATGTCATTCAGTGCGCAATAGTCAATGCACGGCCAAAGCGAGCCATTCTACTTTTTCACAAAATAGAACCCTGCTCCCTCAGGCAACGAGGACGGGCGTATGATGCCGGCTTGCAGCGAGGCTTCTATGTAATCATTTATGGCCTTCCTCTTAGGACCCAAAAGGAGGTGCGGTCAGGCCTTGGGGATGGAAGCTCCTGGCAGGAGATCTATCGCACAGTCCCAAGGGATGGGAGAGACATGGCTCTGGATTTGCTGAAAACCTCCCTAAGGTCATAGTAGCACGGAGGGACTCTTAATGGGTCGGGGTAGTCACTAAGGCCTGGTTCCAGCTCAGGGTTAGCTTTCCCTTCCGGGGATCTGTAAGCAGAAGGGGATGAGGCAGGACAGAACGATCTACAGGTGGGGTCCCAGCTCCTAATCACCCCCGTTTCCCAGATAATGTTAGGGTTGTTGACTCTCAGCCACAGAAACCCTAGTACCCCGGGATGATGCGTACATCTTAGGAGGTGGTTAGGAGATGGGTTCAGTGTGGGTTTTGCCAATTGTCATGAGTAGGGTCTCTGTCCTGTGGGTGACCCGGCTTAACAGCTTGTTATTCAGAGCTTGGGCGGAGACAGGCTGAGAGAGTGGTTCCTTCTTGATACCCAGTCTCTTGGCCTAGGAACAATTCATTAGGTTTTCATCGGCCCCTGAATCAAAAAATCCCTATATGGGAATAGCTTTACTTTTTATTAGAGGAGTAACAGCAGTCAGTGTGCGGGCGGGAAAATGTGTGGATGTGTCTTGGCTTACCCCATGCCCGACGAACCAGATTTCTTGGCTGGATATGAAGCCGCTCGATGACCAGTTTGCCCACAGTAATTGCACACTCCCTCCCTCTGGCGGCATTAACGCTCTTCAGGGTTAAGCTTGGCACGTCCTAAATGCATTGGCTCCTCCTGAACGGGAGGGGGCGCTTGCTCCGCGATGGATGGTGAAGACACCAGAGACCCATGACAAAACTCCCGGCGGACAGAATTCCCCCTGGCGGCTCAGTGGCGTTGCACCTCCCTCTCCTGAAGCCGATTATCAACCCAAAATGCAAGGTTGACTAAGTCCTCGAACTTGGCTGGAGTCTCGTGTGGGGCTAGGTGGTCCTTTATCTCCTCATTGAGCCCACTGACGAAGGCGAATTCCTGCCACTGTTGGCTGCCAGTGTTTGGAACTCGATGGTGTAATCAATAACCCTCTGGGATCCTTGTCACAGCCCGAGCAGGGCCCTGGATGCTTTGCGAGCTGTGGAGGAGTGATTGAACAAGCAGGTGAGTGTTTGTTTAAACTGTTGGCAGCTTTGACACACTGCTGTACCTCGAGCCCATTCCACCATAGCCCACGCCACTGCTCTTCTCGAGAGGTGGGAAATCATGAAAGCCACTTGAGCTTGTTCTGAGGTGAAGGCAGCTGGATCATTCTGGAAGTGAAGCTCGCACTGGACTAAAAAGGAGTGGCACTTTCCGGATTCTCCCGAATACTCAGGTGGGGCTAGGTGAATGGGTGAAGGTGAGGGGGTTACTGGAGGCATGGTGACGACAGTGTTGGGAACGCCGGCATGGTCGGCAGAGATGAAACCAGTCATTCCAATTTTGTGATGTTCTGGCGCAGCTGCACGCTCAGCTGATTCACCTGCGCCCACATGTCCAGTTGAAACAGGCAGACTTGGATAAGGTCGCGTATCAAACCGGCTAGATCGCTGGTGAGGTGCGAGATAACGCTGCTCCCTGTAATGACACAGAACGATTTGGCAACAGGACCAAAGAATAGCGGGGCTTTTATCCTCAGGAGGAAATGGGGAATAGGTGGGATCATCGGGGGCTGTAATTAAAGCACATACACACACACGAGAGGAGAGAACAGATCAACAGACAGGCATAACCTTAAATCCTCTGACAGGACATCACAAAGCGATGGTTACATGACATTGCATCATTGATGGCATTATCCAAACAAAGTCACATTGAAACCTTATGTCAGAAGAAGTAATTTTTTTCAGCTTCACATTTAGGCAGTGCCGAAATCTTTATATTAACATGAACAATATATAGCTCACACAAAAAATAATACCTTACTTGGATCAAGCATGCACTTGTGAATCGAGTGTGCACTCTAAGGACTAAGGACACACAAACACAGAACAATTTTTTCTACAGAGTGATAATTGTCAAAACTGTTTAAAAACTGGCACAAATAACTGCATATTTATTCTTGCTGGAAAACATTACAGCACATGCACCTAGGAGAGTGCATCTATAAAGCTCATGTGGATTTATTTGCTGAGAGAGATGAGACAGTTTCGGCCACTAATGGCTCTTTTCATGAAGCTATGCATCATAGGGGCTGACACACCAATCTGGTATCACCACATGTTTAAGTATTTGGGTTTTTTGGCCACAGGGACATTTCTTCGTGTAGTCACAGGCATCAGTGGTGCCCTCCTGGAAAGTATAAATCTACTTATTTAATATTTTAAATTCCTCTATAATGAATATAAACAGCTCATAGTCTAGAAAGGATTTCATTCTTATTGGTGATCTACACAACATTATTAGTAGACTACACATTAAGGCCAAATTAGACAACAATTAATTGAACGTTAGTAAATTTATGGCTCAATTACATGTATGGTATCTTAACTTAACAGTAAACAGTTCAAATCGCTTAATACCAACAGCACATTGAGTGCATGTTTTATTTAAATGTTTTATTACTATTTATTTCTTGAATCTGAATTCAAGAAATAAATATGAAGTAAATAAAAAATAAATTGTGATGAACGACAGACTTCACGTGACCCTAATTAGGATTAAATGGTTCTGAAAATGAATGATGAATAAAATTGTGCCCATTGTTACTGCTATTTGTGTTAGTGTTCGGGTGACTCATTCCTGGTAGTCCAAGACTGTCCGAGATCTAGAAATGGGACCTGGGCTGATTGTTTTCTGATTTTAAATATGCTAAAAATTAGTTGAACCTAAGTAGTAAGAGGGAAGCAGCGTCGAAAAAAAAGAAAAAAACATCATAACAAAGCAGTTTCAGGATGTAATGCTTTCCAGGCGCTCTTCACCGGCGATAATCTGCTTATTGTTAGCACAGTAGCAAGGCACTTCAACAAAATGTTTCTACTTTTAAAAAAAAGGAGAATTTGATTGGGAGGGCAGGCAGTTTAACAGTGAATGGACAGAGAATGTGCTCGAAGCATGTGTGCCTGATGAACAGTGAGAGTGCATATCGGTATGTAAGGAATCTAATTTCAGAAGGCTTTTTAAGAATCCCCATGATATTTTAACACTACTGTTCCACTGGACTCTAATATTCTATATGTTTGCCCTATTTAAACACCAGAAATTTAGTTTGGTGTATTTCTGACTGTTGATGTGAGAGTAAGCACCATGGTGGGAGCAACAGGACTGTCTGAGGTCTTCAAAAAGAAAAATGTTGCAGCTTATCCGTCTGGAACAGGAATGAAAAAGATCTCAAAAGATTTTGAAATCAGCCATTCCACTGTCTGGAAAATAGTTAACAATTGATGGGATTTCAAAACGACTGCCAACATGCCCACTTCTGGCCTTACTAGCAAGTTCACCCCGAGAGCAGACCACAAGATGCTAAAAGAGGTCTCCAAAAACCCTAAAATGTCATCACGGGATCTACACCTTGCTCTGGCTTCTATTGATGTGAAAGTGCATGCCTCTACAAACAAAAAGAGACTGCACAAGTTAAACTTGCATGGGAGGTGTGCAAGGACAAAACCTTTGCTCTCTACAAAAAACATTAAGTCCAGACTATAGTTTGACAGAGAATTCAGACAAAGACCAGAGTTTCTTGAATAATGTTCTCCGGACAGATGAGTACAAAATTTTATTATTTGGACACCAGAACATTGGATGTGTTTGGCGTAAACTAAGTACAGCGTTTAAGGAAAAGAACCTCTACCAACTTTGAAGCATGAAGGTGGGTGTTTGGGGCTGCTTTGCTGCAGCATGACCTGGACAGCTCACAATTATAGGATCCACCATGAATTCCACTGTGCATAAGAGGATGCTTGAGCAATATGTGAGACCATCTGTAAGAAAATTAAAGCTAAAGTGGAACTGGAACCTGCAACATGACAATGACCCAAAACATACCATTATATCCATTGAAGACTGACTGTTATGAGGTAACTTGAAATGGGCTGTACATGCAAGAAATCCCTCAAACATCAAATGTGTCCTTACTTTTACTCAGGTTAAATATGTATTTCTGTTGAAAAGACTTTTATTCAGTTTCAATTGTTCGGCTATATTACTTGCATCTCTCAGTATTGGTAAAATTGATATTAAATATTCATAAATCCAAAATTAGGTGAAGAATTACATCAAAGTATTAACACAGCTTTTTGCCACAGCTACATAGAAACCTCTGTTACCTGTGAGGAATTTTGCTGTGTTCTACAGTTAAACATGCAAGTTTTCACATATTTTTCACATATTTTCCAGCAGCAGTTGATGTCTATGCTGTTTATTTTCAGCCATTTTCAGCATTGCTTCAGTAATCCATTCAGCTACTCAGCATTCACATGCATTTTTCACAGGAAATGCACTTTATCTTGTTATTCTTCTTCTACTTCTTATCATATAGTAACAGTAAATAGTATAGTATATAGTATAATATATTATGTATAATATAATATATCTTATAGTAAAAGTGTAATTTTAGCAGTTGCCAACTACTTATCTCTCCCAAAGCTGTTTTATAGTACATTGATGGCTCTACCTCTGCCGTTTCGAGTTCAAGAAGTCAGTAAACTGTGCATATTCCTTATTGGTGGCTTTTCCCTTGTCCCAGGTTTTGACACCAATGTAACACATTCTCAGTTTAGACACTGGCCCAAACAAATGCTTCACAGAGCATTTTATTCTGTCTTACTCATAGATATGTGCACCAGATCATGCAAACATTCTATGATGTGTTATCATGAGCCCTATATCTTGACTGAAACAGTTCTTGAATGATATTCTGGTATGAGAAAGAGCACAACACCTGTGCTACAGCCTATTCTAAGATCATTGGGGTAAATTATATGTTAATGTCTTGTAGATTCAGAATATAGGAGACTCAGAAACAGACAGTTCATTCTCTTTAATCATTTCACTACATAAAACCAGGCACTTTCAGAATTTTTTTTTTGTAATTCTTATTGAATATTGTAATGCACAAATTGATGGTTTTGATGAGGAAATTAATGAAATTAGTAGTCTCTTATTTACTTATTTATTTACTTTATATTTATTAAGGGGCAAAACAGTCCAATCACTGATCTGGAAAAGTTATTTGCAGGATTACTTATTAACATGCCTGGCTTTAACATTACAATATTTGTTTGTTTGTTTTAACCTGAAATTCTTTATTTGTACTACATGTTCATGTGATTTTACCAATCATTGTTGATAATTCTGGGATATAAAACTTTTATTTGCAGTAGCTGATGTAAATGTATGTTTGATGCAAGATGCATGTATTATTACTCACTTGCCAAACGACTTAAACCTACTAGTGTCACAAAAAGGCTGAAGCCAACACTGTGCATAGGCAATATACCCTATACCCTTGGAGAATATTGCACACCAAGAAGTGTTACGTTAAATTTTAGATCAAAGATTTAAATCCTTTCATATAAATTTACGATTTTATTAGGAAACCAATGAGTTGATTTTTCCTGGCTTTGTTGGGCTAACTGTGGTTGTATATACCGTCTTTGCATATATCCCTTATTTTTGGCAGAAAATTTATAAAAATCTGATCACCGATTGCACACAAGCAGTTTTCTATTCCTTTTACTGACTCAGGAAAACATCTGTGCAATAATTAAGAAACACAACTTACAAAGACTTTATGGGGAGCTCTGCAGTACCTAATTTATTATATTAGTTAATT
This sequence comes from Porochilus rendahli, assembly GCA_039654305.1. Taxonomy (NCBI): domain Eukaryota; kingdom Metazoa; phylum Chordata; class Actinopteri; order Siluriformes; family Plotosidae; genus Porochilus; species Porochilus rendahli. Next base: position 19,781,813 of record JBCNYG010000003.1, on the reverse strand, counting down.
CTCTCATTACAGTTGCAAATGCAGAGGAGTGGGATGAATTAAGCCAAAAATTAGCAGCCTGTCCTTGAAGTTGATGTGTCAAAAGGAGGAGAAATTAACATGCATAAGTATCTGAGTGACTTTAACCAAGGTCAAATTACTGAATGACTGGTTTAGAGCTTCCCAAATACACAGGTCTTGTGCTGTCAACCAGTGAACTGGAAGATTATCATGGGAGCCCAAGTCTCATTGAAACAAGAGAGGAACGAAGGCTACTATGTCTGGTCTAATCTCACAGATGAGCTACTGTTAAAGTGTTGACTATGAGAGAAAACTGTCAGAACACACTGTACATCGCAGCTTGGTGCAGTCAGAATTCTAGTACAGTCACCAAGTGGAGATGAAATTAAAGTTTATTTATTCCAAAAGACTTCTTATTTACAGGTTAGATAAGATTTGAATAAGTATCAGCTCAGGTCTCAGGATTCAGGACTGGGTAAAGAGTAAATCAAACCTGATCCACTGACTGAAAAATAGGAATAATTTAAAATGTAACTGTCCTACCATGTCATATTAGTGCTTCTACCTGGGTAACTTTAATGCATTGTTTATAATTAATGATGTGTTTCTTTTTTAGACATCTCAATCAGCATTATCTCTGACTAGTGATGAGTCCCCAGACAAGACCCCTGAAGCAGACAAGGTGTCTGAAGCTGCAGAACCAGAAGCAAATATTGATATTTACTCATCTTTGCGGAGAGAGTCACGAGCATCCATACTGGGGTGGAAAAATATGGACCGTCTAGACAACTCCAGTGAGTTCTCTCTCTCTCTCCCTCTCTCTCTCTCTCTCTCCCTCTCTCTCTCTCTGTCTTACTCACACACACAAACACACACACACACACACACACACACCAATGTTTTCCATACATTGATTTATTTGTGGGGAGCTAATTATCAGTGACAGCCAGACAATTTCTCTTTTAAATATTTTAAATGCATGATAATAAAATCTTATTTTATTATAGTGCTGCAGAGCCATAGCCAGCTTGATGGTTGATTATCTTACAGAGACATAATATGAATCAAATATGAATTTTCAAAACTAGATGAGAACTTAATAATCATATAAGGAATCGTGCCAAAGTATCATGTACACAGCTTTTATACAATTGTTTACACTTCTTGACATCTCTGCTAAAAAAATCTAGCTTGGTTTAGCAGAGGTGCCTGACCTATAAATTATATTACTACAAAAACCTACCCATATTTCACATTTTTACAGAGACAATATACTGCTTTTTTTAAATGAACAATCGTTATTGTAAATATTATTACATGGTAGTCCTTTGTCTTGATGAAAGCTGACAGGCAACATCACAAGCTAAGATATGAAAACAAATGAAATGAATGAATGCAACCAAACCTTCCCCAGGAAGTTCCTCACAGATCCTCCACATTGCCAAACTGTGGGCAAAAACAAAACGGCAAGCAAAAGGTGATCTAAACACGAAAAAAGATGTTTTAACTCTAAAGCCTCCATTACTTTGTGCATCAATGAGGAATCACTAGGGTCCATGTCATGCAAATGTCATCATCCATCATCTTAGTGTCATCACAAGGCTTTTACTCACAAAAAGGCTTTTTAATCACAAACAGTACAGATGACTGAATTACGGATTGGTGGTTGAACACCACTGCAGAAATTTATCTAAAACTGGTGCATTCAAGTAAGGTTTGCTAACATATTCACAGTAGAGTATATTCCAAAAACACAACAGTCAGTTTTAGTGATTTATCCCTTCACACCATTTTTTACTGTGTGTAAAGAGTAAAGCTAATGCCTGGCTATAGTCTTCCCATGCTCATGTAACATCATTACCAGCAGCCGTTATGGATTACAGACAAACTAGCATTGGGAATTTAACATTATCAATAGTGTTGACCGATATTTAATTGAAACTAACCATTTTTCATTTGAACTACCTGGCATACAGGATGAGCCTGCAACCAGTTTGTGAGCGGAAGGGTAAGGGAAATAAAACCTAAGGTGATCAGTGATCATGGTGTTGTTGGGTAGGTAAGTTATAGGCTGATATATTTACCATCTGTTTAGTGTGAAAAGAGCCACAGTTATCAACAGTAAAAACACATCGAAATATACAACAATAAAAACAGAGTAAGTAAATAATAGGTAGCTGAGAATTGCTCACTGAGCACTAAGGCAAATTACCTTACTAGTGAGTACCTTTCGTTTCAATACCTATATAATTTTTAATTGATACATTTGAACACATTTGTGCCAAATTATATGTAAATCTGTCGATTTCTAAGATCTGCAAAGTGCAAGGTCTCATAATGCTCATGAACAGATAACCCAAATATGACATTCAAAAATTCATAACTTTATATTTTTCAAAAATAATCTATCTTTGTATCATTTTGCAAAGCTTTTCAAGATTGTTGTAAATAATAAAATGAAAGAACAAAAAAATACACAAAACAGTATAAAATCAATATAAACACCAAGAATGGATAAACAACTATACAGTGCATTAACAACAGTACAAGTAAGTAGACATATGATAATTTCAAGTGCTGTAATAAATGCATGTGCTGATGATAAAAATCAAAATGCAAAAAAAGAAAGAAAAAGATTATAAGATTAAATAAACCCCTGAATTTATTCACCATGTTTTTAGTTGTCTTTTAGTTTAGTTAATAGGAGTTTATTCCACTGTGACAGAGCGGAAGATATAT
>JBCNYG010000003.1:19474879-19492313 GCA_039654305.1 Porochilus rendahli | reverse complement strand
ACACACTTAACAAAATGAAGAAAATCAGAAACCAAGTACTATTCATATGTTTACTTTATGTAATATTGGATCATATTGATGAGAATAAGTAAACAAACAACAATTTATAGTAGTAACAAAAATAACAGTCTCTTTTTTGAGAAAAAAAAGTCAATATTTAGTGTGGCCATTCTTTCCTTTGATTACAGCATGTAACCTTTCAGGCATAATGCTCACATATTTTTGTTTATTTCTTGACTCGCTAAACCATTCCATACGGCTTGAAGTTCATTAATACTATGCAATACACCAAAGTGGTGGTGTAAAATCTTCACTGCACACTACTGTGTGTGTATATATATATCCCCTTAAATGTAAATTGGTGTATACTGTGCACTTTCTGGTGTTTACGATTTAGCTGTTTATATCTTATGATGCTCCTTACCGCAGCGTGCTGTGTTCTTTCTCCAGTTTACACAATTCTGATCGCAGCTTTTCAACCAGAGCATTAAGGTGTGTCACTTTATCCCTGCTCTCTCTCAGTTCCTCCTGCACTCTGCTGCCCACTATATGTTGTGCCAGGTCATCTTGTAACCGTGACCGAGCACGCTCCAACTGGGCCACCTAAAGCACGACATGTGTATTAAAATATGAGCTGCATGTAAGGTACAAGAAAAAAAAAACTGGGGACTAGTGGCTAGTCAATTATAAGTCAAGAAACTGACATCACCTTTTCTTCCAAAATTCCCTTTTCTCCTTTAATCTGTGTGAGGCTTGTGTTGAGGGATTTCCCTCGCTGGCACTCAGCTTGTAAGCTCTGCACTTGTATTCGCAATTTCTTCAGCTCCTCATGCTCCCTGTGTAGTGCCTGCAGACAGGTAGTCCACATTCTAAATATAAAATCAGCATCCTCTTTAAAGTAATATTTTTTATTCTGCTATACCAGTAACATATGTATGTATGACTTTCTCAGACATTTTCAACAAGTTCCATAAGAAAATTAACAACAGATGTTAACTGTTCATTCAAAGTGATTTTAATAAACTTTAAATTCACAAATATATCCAGGAACTAAAAGTGCTCAGGCAGCACTATGGCGTAGTGGTTAGCACGTCTGCCTCACAGCAAAAAGGTACTGGGTTCATGTTTCCTGGCCTTGTGTGGAGTGTTCTCCCCATGCGTGCTTGGGTTTCCTCCGGGAACTCCTGTTTCCTCCCACAGTCCAAAGACATACATATTAGGCTAACATGCTGTTCCAATTTGACCCTGGGTGTTAGTGTGAATGTGAATGGTTGCATGTGTTGCCCTGAATGGTCTGGCAAGCTACTCAGTGTGTATCCCGGCTATGCCCAGTGTCAGCTGAAACAGGCACTAGCCTCCCGTAAACCTAGTAGGAGCATATAATAAACGCCATATAATAAATTACTTATTTAGCTCGTTTGCTCGGTCTGTACAGAGAAGGAATTGCACAGACCTCAGCTTTAGCAATGTTATTAAGTGCTGTGAATGCTTAAATCAGAGTTGTGCAAAGGTGTAGGTTAATTTTCAGCAAAGCACAGTGCACAACACAACAACACAGTGCACAACAAAGCACAGATAATAGATCTCTAACAAGTTCAGGGGGTTTTGTGGTTTCTACGCAACATGACCACGTGCATTCTTTGCAGTTTGCTGTGGTATAAGATGAATAATAACATAAACTGACACATGCTTCCATTGGAAACTAATCAACCCCACCACACTGCTGATTATTTTCCCCACAATAGCATGTCCTGAAGTTTTTCAAGTAAATATCAAGCAAGCACGCTAATGTCATGTGACTTTAATAGTAAGGATTTTTCATTTCTTATTTTATTACAGGGAAACCTGTTATAATGCTTGTCTTTGGTAACTTTACAGACACGACAGATGCTGGAGTATTATTTTTTTATATAACAAAGAAGGATAAACTTTAACAATTCCTGTTTAGTGTAATTGTATTTTTCTTAAAAATGAAGGCTTAATTCATGTGAATTACCTGTTTCTCTTTTTTCAGAGAAGACTGCGCCACTGCTAAGTCCACTTCTAACTGTTTCCTCCAGTCCTTTTCTTCAGCAAGCCGACTCTCCAGAAATGTCAACCTCTCTTGAATATCACCCTGTAGCTGTGGATTTAAACATATTACATAATCATTGTAATAAATTTAAGGGTTTAAATAATACTTGGTTCACACTATACTCGACTGTGACTCAATTTGATCTGCTACAACTTGACACTGGTGGGTTGCTTCAATTTTCGAGACGGTGCAAGTTCTTCCAGCATCTTATCTGAACACAATCAATGTCGTGTAGGAGGGTTTACACATGCAAAGAAGCACTGATACAGATTAAACGGTCATTTCGTGAAAGTTGGGCAGGTCTTCTCCAGTGGTTTGTGTTATTCTCTTGTTACTAAGCCACACTGCCATCAACACAAAAAATGCAAGCATGATGATCTTGCTGTGTGCACCAGGTTTAACACTTAAAATAATAAAACGGAATGCAGCTACCTCAGAGGTACACTCTTTCGTTTGATCACGCTCCTCCACAGGTCTCTTCTCATGGGCACTCGTCACATTTAGCTGTGCCTCCAGATTTTTAATCTGCAAAGACAAACTAATTTCTTCACTTTCTGCGAAAATCAAACTAAACCTACACTTGAATCCATATGTTAAGAAGTATTTTCACAGCACTTTGATTTCGGACCTTTCTTTGCAAGCTGTCCACTTCGCACTCATGGCACTCTCGCTCTTCTTTCGCCTGGTTCTGTGCCTCCCCCAGCAGTGCCTCGAGTTCCTCGTTCCTCTCCACCAGATCCTCCTGCTCCTGCTGTCGCTTCTGCAGCCTCCTCTCTAGCTCCCGAACACGGCAATCTTTATCCTCAGACTCTCGTCGACACCTGCTCACAAAACACAATGAGGCACATGCGCAAACTTGTATACAACCAAATATGACCAAAGAATAAAAAAGTGCAAATTCTATAGATTTTCCATATCAGAAATCTCATCAAGCGTTAAAAACTATTTAAATTATACTTTATCAAAGCTATAATAAGTAAGTTGTACATTTTTCCAGAGCTTTAATAATAACAACATAAATTCCGACCATATTACTGCCATGCTGTGGATAATAGGGCTGGGCAAATATATATATATATATCAATAAGTAATCATATCATGTATATTAAATATTGTTGTCCAACAGAATACCATGAGTATCATGATTTAGCAGAAATATCAACTTTGCTCAGAAAATAAACAAGGAGCTGCAGTCATCAGTGAAGAGTCTGTGTAATGATACAGTACTAACTTAATAAATATGAGGTATATATTATTATATTAAATCCATCCATCGTCTTCCACTCATCCGAGGTCGGGTCATGGAAGCAACAGTTATAGGATGTACACCCAGCGATCTCTCTCCCCAGCGACACTCTCTAGTTCCCCCTGGCCGATCCCGAGGTGTTCCCAGACAATCCCTCCAGTGAGTTCTGGGTCCAGCTTGGGGCTTCCTTCCATCTGGACCTGCCTCCATCACCTTTAAAGTGAGATGACTAGGATGCATTCTAATCAGATGCCTGAACCACCTCAACTGACTCCTTTTCAATGTGGAGGATTAGCGTCTCTACACCGGTAGAGTTTCAACGAACACAGAAAAAAACACAGACACATCACTGGAGCTCAGAGAACGTGTGCTCACTGTGTGCACGAGAACATGAGCACCCCTACTTCCCTAGCATCTGTGTAATTACAAACAGTCTATATGTGCTGTCATGTTCTTATGTCTCTGAACATTATTTTCATGGCGTAATATACATATATTGTAATAAATATCATTATTGTGAAAATGTCAGCATATATTGCAAACCTCCTAGTATATTAAACCCTAACTTTCGTTTTCTGGGCTGGACATTAGTTCTTCTATTTCTCTTTCTGCTATTTTTCTTAAGAACTAATAAGTATGCATTCTTTCTTTGGACAGGGTGGGATCCATTAGACAAATGCAAAAGGATTCTTACCATTTACTTCTGAACTGCACATCAACAGACAGGCAAACACTTAAAGAAATTACAAACTGTCTTTAAATCAATTAAAATATGATTATTATTACCTTTTATGGACTTGATCCTCTTCATCATTTAATGGTGTACCTGACCGCTCGAAATAATCTGCGTTTCCATCAGCCTAGCACACATATATTGTGATTAGTAGATTAGAGTATTTCGGCTAGCTTGTTCAAGACTTCCTGTTACAGTTAGTAAATTTCACTGTAATTTCACTGTAATTCACCTGTACAGACTGGGGAGACTTATGATGTAATGCAGGTTTGTCTCCATAGTTAGGACGTATCTTAAAATTCTCAATCTGTGGACAGGAGGCATAAATTATTAACCAAAAATCCCATCCATTGTTGCTGTACTTGAGCAGCAGTTACAAAGCCATTAGCATGATTCTGTTGTCTATTCCATCCGAAACAGAAGGCTGGTGTGGAAAATAAATGTTCGAATAGGTAGCACTCACATATCAATTAAGAAATATAACCCACCATTTTTAAAAGAGTCTTCCTCTCAGAGTCTAAGGAGCGTACTCGGTCCCTCAGGACCCGAATCTCCTTGTCAAGTCTCTCATTATGTTCCTTTGCTTTCTGCAGCTCCACCATATCTGCCAAAGATTAACTTTATAGAAACAACCCTATTTGCATAAAGCATCAACCAAATCAGAACTCCTGGACAGTTCTTACCACACTGTTTCAACTGTTCTACTTCCTGTTTTAACTGTGCCACTTCCTCTCCAGTTGTCTGCAGGTCAGGGCCTAAATGTAATGCATTGCATGATTTACAGTAACTAAAATCAATAAGACTTTATAAGCTACCAGTAAGTAGTGGTTAGAAAAAACAAAGTCACTGATCACTTGTTGTGCTGCCCTTACCACAAGCTTCCTGGGCTTTCCGAGCCAGATCTAGTTCATCAGTTAGGTGGCGAATCTCCTGATGAGCCAGAGTGAGCCGGTAGGACGCCTCTTCGAGATCTCGCTCCAGCTTCTTCCTCTCTGTGCGGTCCTGCTGTAGTTCCACACCGTGGGCCTGAAAGAAAAAAGGACTTTTACAGCTTACTGGTTAAAGATCTGTCGGTCTTTAGGATGTGGTTGGTAGGAGTCAGGCCAGCATTCATGCTTGTGCTCACCATGCATCTGCCACATTGGGGAGCTTGAGTTAAGATGAACGGGGGACATGCTTCAGTGCCAGCAGGGCTGAAAACAGCCACTGCTGGTTTATACACCAACTATAGCCGTTTACATGCAGCCTAAAGTTCTATTAATTATCTACCTAACTGCTCAAATGGAACAAAAAAAAACATTGTGTGCATACCTCATTTGATGCCAATCTGAATAATTTTCATATCCGGCAAAAACAATCCATACAATAATCCATTAAATTGAAGAGTAATCACCACAGTTCCTCCCAAAGTGCAAAGACATGCAAATTAGGTCAGTCGTCTACATTAAATTGCCCGTGACTATGAATGTGAGTGTCTAAGGCTGTCTGTCTCTGTGTTAGCCTCACAGTAGACTGGCAACCTGTCCAGGATGTACCCTGCCTCTCATCCATGGTCAGCTGGGATTGGCTCTAGCTCACCAATGACCCATAACGGATAAACAGCATAGTGAATGAATCACCATGCTAATCTTTGACTCATAGTCTTATAAGCAAAAGCAGTGAATATTAGTTCTATTCTCACAGGACTCAAAGGTCGACTTGACAGGGTAATGTTGACTCGAATGCTCCAGTATATTTCGCATGCACATAAATTTGGTTTTACATGTAACATGCAAGAAAGGACAGATTTCCAACAAACCGCACAATTTATGTACACGTAACCACATTGTGAATCTGTAATACTGCCTGAATGAATCCTAGCATATAAACCTAATCAGTGAAAAAACACTATACAGAGTCATTAAAACCAAGTTCTGGTGGTTAGACATGGGAAGACATGCCAGAAGCTGCATACATTCAGTAAATCTGGGGGTGGAGCATGGTTTGGGATCAAATAAGCAAGATATGCATAGCTGAGAGAATACACATTCCTGCTCATAATGACGGCTCAAGGAAAGAGCAAATATGCAGTCATGGGAACATACAAGTGGAAGGCTCTGTGCCAAATTTGTTGCCTTGTGCACACCAAAGAGCTTCCTCCATGGGCTCTGAGCTGTTGATTCTGTTTCCTTGGGAATAAAATTAAGGATGTAGAGTCATAAAATTCACACATTTCTCAGACTAAAAAAGACTAATTTCGGTTCATGACGGCATGTTTCAAAGATAAATAAATAATAATAAAAAATAGACAAGAATGTAAAACGTCTTGAGATGTTCTCACCTTGCTCATACTTTCCATAGTGAGCCGCATCATTTCTTTTTGCTGCCTGAGCTCCTCCTCTAATGTGTGTCGGATGTGGTCCAGTTCCTCCTAGTTTCCATAGAACACAGCGACAGAATTACTGACTCAGCTAGAGTTTATTATAAACACACTAAAGATTGACGTCTTTGATGGGAACCAGTTTTGAAAAAAATTAACGGCAATGTGGGGAATGGTCCCTGGTAATGGAGAGTTTTGGTCTAGTACCTGTAGGTGGACCTCTCTAAGGTTCCCTGTGAGGGTCTGGGTATCAAGTTTCCGCTCTGCAGCCTCCAACCTCTCCAATAAGGTGACTCTTTCTACCAGCAGGTAAGCCACCTGCTCACTGGAGCTGCTGTTACTGATTTCAGCAAGGCCTTCCTGCTCCAACATTTCCATCACCTCTTTATATTGGCACTCTAGGAAACATTCAGAGGGATTTATTTTTAGAAAGCTTGAAGAATCTAACGAAAGAGAACACTGAAACAGCCATGCCTTAGTTTACTTTTTCTAAAAGATATGGGAAGACATCAGCTTGGACATCTCAGAGACTCTTAGGCTTTGTTCAACAAAAACAAAGCAGCTTTACAAAAAGATTTAATTTGAGTGCTAGGGTGCGGAATACAAATTCAAGATGGCAGCTGTGGTGGCCACTTTGGACAACGGACCCCAACGAAAACTGATAGGTTTGAATAGTTACCCTGTCCCAAAATCCACAACAAAAAATGGTGATGAACGGTGACAGAGTTTGAGCTAGTGCGTGGAATACAACTGTGAACAGACAGACGGACGTCACATGTGATGACACACCTCACGCCCAAGAGACTGAAGGGTAAAAAGGACCCATCCTCTTCTTGGTGAGACCAGATTTTGGGATTGTAAAGAGAGCTAAGCCAAAAGGTGAAGCTGAAGATTTACTGATCGATCTACATTCCCACCTCAGCTATAGCCACAAGCTGTGGGTAATCATTGAAAGAACAATATTATCAGCACAGGAGGAAAAATTTAAACATTTAAGAGGGACTGAGAGTAAAACCATTGCTTCATCTGGCTAGGATGCCTCCAGTACACCCCTAGGAGATACCTATCTCTGGAGAGGCATATCTGACCTAGAGGAGACACCAGGGCAAAATTAGGACATCCAGGAGAAAATGATGGCTTAAGACTCCTCAGTACCCCCCCAGAAGGGCTACAGGAGGTGGCCAGAAGAGGAAGCCCTCAGCATCTCTACTCAGACTGCTGGGGGGATGGATGGATGGCTGGATGGAGGATTGCCATGGATTTTAAATGTTCTTTAAAGCAGCGAAATTAAATTCTGACACTTTAGTCACTAGACTGAATAAAATACTTAAAATCATATACTGAGGGGCATTAGACGGCACACTTTGATGTGCATCGTTCAACTGTTGGTCTCTTTAAGACAAGTCACAGACGGACGGGAACCACCCGGGACCAAGACCTGGCCAGCCACACGTCAACACACGTGCACAAGACTGTCGTATCCAGGTGATGCATCTGAGGGACCGTTTCTGTCCAGCAACACTGATGGTGGCTGAGGTTTGTTTTACTCACCGCAAACCGTTCAGAGAACACGTTGGTATGGTTCTGAATTTTCTGTTACCAATCTGTTGTGTGATTTATGTGATAGGGACTTTATTACAATTTAGTCAAACATTCTCACAGTCAAGGAAACAAATTTAACCCAAGGGCTTTCCTGTTCTATTATGGGAATTATGACGTATTCATGTTCATCAAGTAGGGTGGCGTAGAGGTTTGCGTGTCTGTCTCACATCAACAAGCTCCTGGGTTTTCTCCAGGTACTCAGGTTTCCTCCCACAGTCCAAAGACATGCACATTCAACTAATTGGCTGTACTAAATTGGACTTAGGTGTGGATATGTGTGTGTGAATGGTGGTGTGTGTTCACCCTGCGATGGTCTGGCGAGCTGTTCAGGGTGTACCCCACCGTTGCCTTGTGTCAGACCCAGCCTCCCATGACCCTAGTAGGATTACGCAGTTTAGCAAATGAGTGCTTGAATAATTACATCAAGCAAATCAAGTCCAAGCAACTTTCCGTAACAGGGATTCTGAGTTACCCGGATGACTGAAAATGTTAAATAAGGTTATTGGGGGATGACAAATCCGCCCAGCCTCCTCATATTATAAACTATGAATTGCAGCAATCCCAAAATAACGGAAGGCACAAATACACTGCCTAGTCGAAGGAACTGCCAGAACTGAAGAAATCTCAAAAAGTTTCGGAGAGATGAATGGAATTGAGACACTTCTGGATGGACAAACTGAAGACTTCATGCCCATCAGGCTTCACCTTTGAAGACTCACCTTGCTGGTGCTTCAGCTGCTCAAGCTCAGCACGGAGCTGTTCATTATCCCGTTCAAATTCAGCTGCCACACACTCCCGCTCCTCGAGCATGTTCCGGATATGTTCCACGTAACTCTCCACCTGAACCACAAAACACACCCCGATTAACATTTCTTAACCTGACTGGTGATCCCTTTATTCTCTGCAATGCACAAAACTGTGGAAACTAAAGAGTAGAACAGGGTTAAGGGTCTTGCTTAAGGGCTCAACAGGGACAGCTCGGTGGTGCTGGGGCTAGAACCCTCAACCTTCTGATAAGTTATCCAGTACCTTAATCACTAAGTTACCTCCACCAATCAGCTATTAGGTGAACCTGAAGCTCTTTTATTATCATGGTAGACAATGTTGTTACTCTTCTTGTGTATCCTTCCATAGAAACCTATTTTCAACATCTCAACAGCTGTTCTTGACAATATCACGAGTCAATGATCGTATACTCGATGTATATTCAAATAGGGAGGAGTGTTAGCACAGTGGTTAGCATGTCCACCTCACAGCAAGAAGCTGAGGGCTTTTCTGTATGGAGTTTGGATGTCCTCCCCAAGTTTGGATGTGAGTGGATGCGAAAGCCAGGCGAGCTGTTCGGGGTGTACCCTGTCTTCACCCAGTGTCGGCTGAGATAGGCTCCAGCCTCCCTGCAAACCTAACAGAGGCTAGAGGCGTGTTCCTTGCATCAAGACAATTAGTTTTTTTAGGAAGAAAAAAGTCTCATTTTTCAACATAAAAATATATATATAAAATAAAACTTTTATAGAATGCAGCATTTGTATGATATGAAAAATTATCTCAGAGGGTTTCATCCACTTATAAAATCCATTTGATCAGAACAATTCTCCATATCCTACTTCACCTCTTTCAATAATTGCTTAATAACAGCACAGTCCGGTAGTCTGGTGTGTGTTATTCACTTATACCACAGTGATTACCCAGTAATTAACAGAAAGCACAACTGAGACTGGGAGGATTTACAACCTAGACTGTATCCATAAATGTGAAAATAAAAGGGAGGTAATTGGCTGAGCTTTCACAGGACGGAGGGAAGCCATATGCTCCCCGTCACTCCAAATGCACATGAGCAGCAGTCCATAAAGTGGCAGGTGGCAGCACTGCATGTCACAGAAGGGGCGTGTGCATGCTTACACCCCTCTCTGGTTGGTGGTGGTCGTATGTAAAAAAGGGGCAACATTTGACAGGAGGGCATTGGATACAACAACAAACAAAAAAAGCTGTTCTATAGAACGTAGTAACCAATTAGTCAGGACACCTCAAGTGCACGGAGGACAAAAACCACCCCCACACGGACAGTTTTGGACAATCAACATTTTATCAGCCAACCTACGCACAGGTTTAGGGAATGCGTATGCAAAAGATCAGAAAGCTGGCCTGTGCACAAGCCGAGCAATGGGCTGGACAAACTTATTGTCAGGTCACCTGCTCGCCCGCCTGGCCAGCCCGCCGCCACGCCAACACCCCTCCAGCCATAACCGGCTGAGGGGTAATTAGGGGATATAAAACCAGAGGGGTAGGGTGGGGGGGGTTTCACTTGTTCACACTGTTCATAATTCAGTTTCTTATACGGTTTGCTGTACTTGACATGATTTTACTGCTTATCTTTTATTAAATCGTAAAAATTAATTAAGCCCTGGTCTTTTCATGTTCTTACAGAATATTTTTAGGAACATTAGAAAAGCTGAATTACTGAGTAGTAGCACTGGATAGCATGTGAGAAAGACTGTAAACGCAGCATCATGATTATCTCACATTGTCCAGGGCCAAACCAATATACTTATAATAAAATGTTGATGAAGGAGGGTCAACTGATCATTAATTTAGGCTTTACTGCAAACCCCAAGCCTGCCATCTGGACATGCACCTCTTTCATCTCGTTGGCCTGCTGTTCCCGGAGAGCCTGTAGCTCCTGTGTGGCTGACGATAGGCTGCCCTCGCTGCGCCGAAGCAGATGCCACAAGTGGCACTGACGCTCGTCCGCTGAAGCCTCGGGTGGGATCCCATCGTTCTCTAAGCGCACGAAGAGCTCCGTCAGCTCGGTTTTACCCTTGATGGGAAATCAAAATAGAAACTCACAGTACATACACAAGTACATGAGACTTGGGTTATGTTTAAAAAATTCTACATGTTAGCAGGTGTGAACTAAGTCACAATATTTCCATAACACTAAGAAACAGTTTTACGGGATGAAACCACTGACTTCAGCGTGAGGAGCGTTTTAAGGAATCGTGAAGGTGTTGGTCCATACCTGCTTCTGTTCCATGACCAGCTGAAGTCTGACAGCAGTCCAGTCCACTCATCACTTATAAATCAGCTCACAGCAGTCAGAGTAACCTCCAGCATGCTGTCTCCAACATTTAATAACCACACCAAGCTGATCACATACTCTCCTGTTCATCATTTACTACACAACGCAAAACCGCTTATGGAAATTATTAGTAAATCTAATGCATCCAGCAAAGAATGAGTGCCACATTAAACCTGTTGATCATCATCTTCATGGGCTTCGAGACAGAAAAGACGTCGAGAGTAAACTTGCTAAAGCTTAACGCCTAAATAATCACAGATCCACACCGCCTATAACACACACAAACACACACACACACACACACACACTCCTACTTGTGTTCGAGTCCCCTTACTCAGCAGTTGTGGTCCCTACTAGCTGTATGTAGCATGCTAGCTAGCTAACCAACTTATTACAGCTGATCACATCTAACAATCCGTTAGCAAGCTAGGAAAAGTTACTGTTGGCTTCTTAACTATCCACCATAGCGTACAAACAGTCAAACCTGGGGTCTTCATCTTGTTTCTTTTATAAAATTCGACTTGTTTGCATGCGTTTTTCCTGCCTAGTTATGGCTGTCAATAATGAAGAAGGTTCGTGGTGGCCTGGTACAGATCTTTGTGAGGAGCTTGGGCCAAGCACCTAGGTAACGGAACATACCATAATCTCGGAAAGAGCAGGGGAGGGGACGGATATACTTACAGCGTTTTAAACAAATAAAATAGTAGCGTCCAGCAGATGGCGATATAGGCACTACATTCCCACCGACCGCCATAATAACCGGGACCAGCAGTCCAGTTTCACCCCTGCCACAGGATTCTTCTCTTAATGTGCGTGTTTTTAGGATAATCAATAAAAATGAACCCTCTTGTAGTTAAAATAAAATACAAAAACTTTAAGTCCATGGTATTTATTATTAAACTTATAATCATAAATCATTAAACACAATTAAATTATTATTATATTAATAAACATAATTATATTAGTTTTAATAGACCATATAATTTATTACTGTAGTTATATTTAAGAATATATATTTTTAAATATGGTATTGCCTTCACGCAACCCTAATTAGGATTAAGCCGTTCAGAAAATGAATGAATGAATGTATATGTATTCATTCTTTCATTCATTTTCCAACTGGCTTTCTCCTACCAGGGTTGTGGGGAGGCTGAAGCCTATATCAGCCGACTCTGGGCCACGACAGGGTATGCCCTGAACAGCTTGCCAGTCCATCACAGAGCCAACACACACATTCACACCTATAGGCAATTTGTAAAAGCCATTTATCCTAATGTGCATGTCTTTACTGTGGGAGGAAACCGGAGAACTCAGAAGAAACCCGCAAAAGAAGAAAATGCAGTTTCAACATAGAAGCTCCCTTTGCCAAATCCAGGACTCAAACCAAGGACCTTCTTGCTGTGAGGTTGTCATACTGACCCCTACACCACCGTGCCACCCAAATATATGATATTTATGTTTAAACTGATAAATTCACTGTTTGTTGCGTAGTCTTATTGTTCAACATAAAATGTTACTGTATACTGTTACAAATCATCATAGACTTTAAGCTGCAAATCACAAAAGTAAAGAAAGCAGGGAGAACAAAACAAACAACAAAGAAAATATACTACAAATTTCTTTAGATTTAAATTTAAATAGTCTATTTTAGGTATTGCCCCCCAACAGAAAACAAGACTTGTTTACACTATATTTATACTATACTTTTTGTTTTTTTGATTGTTTACTTGTGGCTGAGCCAAAGTGCTTGAATATCATAAACTTTATAATATAAAGAATGGTTTAAAAAAAGGTACAATACTGGAAAATTTGGTTGAATAGTTAAATTTTTTTTTTATATTTTTAAATGTGTGTAATAAAAAATTAATTCCAATTTCAATGAAAAAAAATTAATAAAATTTGTGACACCTTTCCATTTTTCTGAAAAATTGTTATTTGTTTATTAGCCATACTTTTACCTCAATATACTTGTCAGAATTTTTTATGTATTTTTGTTCTCATTGCCTACAATTGTTCAATACATTTTCACCAAATATCATAGGGCAGTAATTTTTTTACTTCTTTTTATTAGGAGCCCTTTTACACAAAAGTGGTGGTGTATAATCTTCACTGCACACTACTGTATATACTACATGGACAACTAAGCCAAAAAAAAAAAAGAAAAGAACACTAAAAATAGATGGTAATTGTTTATTTATTTTTAATCAGGATGGAGACACGCAAACTCCTCAGTGCAGGCAGGTGCAGAGACTAAGAGTGGTGTAAAAACCCTTTTCAGAGTACTTTCAGGCATATACGAGGTTTTGACAGAACACCCTCGATATGTAATATGTTATCATGTCCAATTTATAAATGTGCAGATTAGGTCAGATGACTACTCTAAACTGCCTGTGGATGTAAATGAGTGTGAATGGTTGGTGGTGTCTGTCATATCCCTACAGCAGATTACTGACCAGTTCAGAATGTACCCCACCTAACACCCAAAGACAGCTGAGATTGGCTGTAGATATATTTACACCCATTATCCATAACATTATAAATATTGCCACTGACAGGTAAAGTGAAATATATTGATTATTTCCGTACAGTGGCACCTGCCAAGGTGTGGTATGTATTCGGCAGAAAGTGAACAATCAGTTCTTGAAGTTGATGCGTTGGAAGCAGCAAAAATGAGCAGGTGTACAGGAAGGACCTGAACCACTTTGACAAGGGATACAATTTGATGGCTAAACATCTGGGTCTATTCATCTCCAAAACAGCAGGTTTTGTGGATGTTGTTGGTATGTAATGGCAAGTACCTACGAAAGGGGGTCCAAGGAAGGTCAACCAGTGAACTGACAGGAGTGACATGTCTGCTCGAGTGTGAAGGCTAGTACGTCTGGTCTGATCTCATAAAGGCTTACTGTATGGTTGAAACAGTTGATGCTGGCCATGATAGAAAAGAGTCAGAACAATCAGGGTGCATGCGTGGGTTTCCTCTGACTACTTCGATTTCTTCCCACACTCCAAAGACCTGCACATTAGGTTAACTGGCTGTCCTTAGTTGTGAGTGTGAATTTGTGTGAGGTTGGTGTGTTCAATTCAATTAAGTTTTATTTGTATAGCGCTTTTTACAATTGACATTTTGTCACAAAGCAGCTTTACATAAGTTAAAGTAATTTAAGGAGGAAGTGTGTGTTTGCATAGCAATGGTCTGACAAGGTGTTCGTGGTGTACCTCGCCTTGGCCCAGTGTTAGCTGAGATAGGCTCCAAGTACGAAGTAATAGTTTGGCAAATAGACGGATGAATGGATGGGCAACCTCCTGTCGTCACTGTACCGTTTAGTGTTCCTTTTAAAGTTAAAAATATTATCTTCCTTTTACCTGAGTATGAATCTTGCATGCATTTCACAACAGATTAATTTTAATACTTTCCAGCAGAGTGTAAACAAAGGTTTATACTAACAAATTAGAGACGTGGTTTTAATAGATCCATCACATATTTACATTTCCTGACACAAAGAAAAAAAAGTGGCCTAGTAGAAAAAAATCCATGTACTGAAAGAAACAATAACATTTCTGCCAATTCAATCAGACAGCAACGAGCAATCTTCACTGAATCCATGCTTCCTCTATCAAGTTTCCACTGAATTGGTATGCAAACACTGCCACCTAAACTTCTGGAATGGAATTGTCTACTAGTATCTGGTGAAACCGATTCATTTCCTGGAGATCATGCTGATTTTAAGCCTGTAGAAGAGAAGATACGCCTGGCTGGACTGAAGCTGGTCCTCAGATATTCGGGTAACACTGTGAGAACAGACATCATGGAATAGTTTAAGACTTCTCCCAAAGTGCTGCTGAATTCATTTAGATTTGATTCATTGATTAATTTTATATAACAACAACTCGGACATTAGTACTGGTTGTAAGTCAAATCAGAGATTCATAGTAATATTCATATATATTTTATTATGCGGTATAATTACAGTATGGTGACCAAGCTACAATCAACTAAAGTTTTTTTTGAAAATAAAAAGAATAATAATGTAAATATCAAATCATTAACATGATTACACTGTTTTGTCCACCAGGGGACAAAATCCCTTTTTTTGAGTTTTTATTTTGTTTTATATTTAATGATGGCTTCATGGGTTTGTTGCCATGGAAGAATGTTCAAAACAGGGCACTTCGTCAGGTCTGGTTTTTAATAAAATGACAAGCTGCAGTGGTTTTTTTTGTTTGTTTGTTTTATGTCTTATTAACTTCAATAGTAGAAAACATGGAGTGAGGCAACCACACACGTTAAATGAAAGTGTAAATGATTAGAGGTATGATGTGTCATTCACTGATAAATGAAAAAAAATGTAATCTTGGCTAATCACTGAATTAATGGATTAATTATGGAAAAAGAATAAAACATGTATGGAATGTATGTTACTGTAAAAAAAATATTTGGGCCACATTATACCATGATGTCATGTGTATTAGTATATCCTACTTGGGGAACTTTAACCTTAACATTGGGACTATTCAGCAATATTCACTTCACCTTCTACAAGTAACTGTTAGTTTTCTTTACATACAGTGGCTTGAAAAAGAACCACTCCCTCCTCTGGCTTTTTTTTTTTTCATTTTGCAGCCTAACAACCTGGAATTGAAATAAAGATTTAGGAGACTGTATCAGTCAGCTTACAACAGTTGCTATTGGGAAAAAGAAAAAAATCCAGGAAATAAAAATGCAGAAATCTTGACATGCATAACAATTCACTATTCACAACTTTGTCATTGACCTGTTTGGAGAGCTCCTTCTTCTGCATCGTGTTACTTACATGGATGTCTTTTGATTAGTGGTGTTGCAGACTCTGGGGCCGTTCATGTACAGGTGTGTATATATGTGACCAATCATAGCAAACTGGCTATTAAGTTGGAAATTATTAAATATGTTGTTGAACTTTAAACGCCATTTTCTCCAAAATTTCCAAGTTTCCAACTTAATACCCACTTTGCTGTGATGGGTCGCATACTCTGAGATCATTATCATTAGCTTATAATGTCAACCTGTGTATCTAATTTTGAGTTCTGAAGGCAAATGGTAGCATTTAGGGGCTTCGTAGTGCACAATGCTTTTCACTATTTTCCCAATTAACTTTATGAATTTAGACTATTTTGTTGAGGTCAATTATACAAAATTTTAGAAAAAAAAATTTCGCTTACAGGTTGTAAGGCAACAAAACAGCAAAAATGCAAAAATGGGGGGATGGGGTGTTAGAAATGCCAAAATGGGAGAATGGGTGTGAATCTTTAATACTTTTTGTCTATAGTTTTACACAAGCTGTTAGCAATTCATAAAATATACAAAGATATTGGAGAGCTAAATTTAAACATACAAAAATGACAATGAGCTAGAACTTACCACGAGTCATTATAGCAGTACCACCCCCCCTCTTCCCGACAGACAGCTGTGTAGTGACCCATATTCACAGTGCCAGTGTGTTCACAAAGAGCATATAGATCATAGAGCACCGGGCCTAAAAACACATGGAAATAAATCTATTACATTTTACTATTACATCATACATCTATTGCCATTTAACAAAACATGAATATAAACTGCAACTCAATTTCTTATTATAATATTTAAATGTCATTTAATAACTAATATAATAATTTCTACAGTCTTCGGTTCCTATATAGCTCAAAGATAATTAATGATGAATTCAAAGATTTATTGTGGATCATCTAGATGCATACTTACCACAGTTACTTGGTCCAAATGGTGCCAAGTCAAGATCAGTAAGAGGGAACAACACTGGTACTGTGTTTTTCCTGATTGAATACCTCGATGTTGTAAAGCGCTTTAAGTCTAAAAGGTGGTTAAGTGAAATTCTATGAGCAATCTTCAGCTTTCTATATTAATTGCATGATTATTGTCATTATTATATCCAGTCAATAAGGTGAAAAGGATACGGATCACCAGGATTTTAGGGAATCTTTGGATGGTTAGACTTTTTGTGGTCTCTGTCCGTCGATTACACTTCTCACATATCTAAAGCGCATCAAACCAAATGACATGAGGTAAACACGCATGGAGCATCATCCATGCGGATATACATGATGTTAATGCTCTATACCTACTGGTGAATTTTCTTTGCTGAGTTTTTCCTTGTGTGAGAACAGATCTAAACTTTCCTGAAGGGTTACACCTGCTTTGGAGTTGCTCATCTAAAACAGCACAGGGTGGAAAGAAAGATGAAAGTCAGGTATACACATTTGTAAGCATGTATACCATTCATTCATTCATTCATTCATTTTCTGAACCGCTTATTCCTAATTAGGGTCGCGGGGAGGCTGGTGCCCATCTC